>CP125979.1:104616380-104726698 GCA_030063025.1 Avena longiglumis
ATGATCAAGCTGTGCTCCAAATCGTCCATATCCGGACACGGCTTTGAGAAAGTTTTACCGGCGGGGTGCACCAATAGCAACACGCTCGATCAACCTCGGAAAAACCAAAGCAAAACCCAGCGAGGCTTTCACGGTGAACAATCACAGGATTGAGGAAATATTTGAGGCCACCTTGTAGTACACCCATAGCAAGTAAGCAAGCTTGAGGCGGACCCAAGGTTTGTGGGGCGGTGATGGCAACAATGAGATCCCCAAGCGGGGCCGATACCACGTAAGCGGGTCACAATTCCTAAGCGATGCGGTGTGCTCCTCGCACAATTTAAATCTGAGAAAGTAGCATGGCATAGTGCAGGATAGTAGTAAAACCTCAAACTAGTTTGTGGCCCCAAGAAATAAGGCGGAATCAAGCTGCGGCCCGGGGGGTCCCATATACCTCGGATGTGGATAGCGCGATAAATCAAGGAACAGGAATCAAGTACTCGGGGTCTTCACAGGACACAAGTGAGCGAGAAAACCAAATAGCGAGATGTTGCTCACGGTGCCACTTTCTTTAGTTATCCCGAACTACTCGGGTTAAGTTGTTTAGGTACCTCATTATTCATGAGACTCTCACAAACCCTACACATGCTGTTCTACGACTCGCATGGCTCAAACAACTCCTATAGTAGTGGCTCATGGGATAGAGGAACAAGCTTGGTGGGGTTTTAAAAGTAAAGGCTATGCATACTTGGGATTCATTTTAATGCAATCGCGACTCAATGATGCAAGAATAAGATAGAGGCAATAGGTCTTGTATGTATGCAAGCATGTGGAAGTGCTTGCCATCAACTCGATTGTAGCAAGGGGCGGAGTGCAGGTAGTGCTCTGGTTCTCTTGATATCTGACCCACCTTCGATGTCTGTCAGAAAACCAAACAAACAAGGCCAACATGAATATAGAGCACAAGCATTGGAATTAAATGCGTCAAGCAAACAATCATGCCATGATGAATGATGCACAAGTTGCATGGCAATAAGTAGCATGGCATGGGTGAGGTGTGGAGGACAAGAAAATAACATTTGAATTGGGTTTTAGTCACATTTTGTTGCCATAATAGTTGCTGTTCATTATATTTTTATATGATGCATGCTGCAATTGAAGACATGGATATCATAAACAGAAAGGTCTCGTCGAGCTGATCAATTTAGACATATCATTTGCTAAATTTGGATTTATAAAACAAAAGTTATTAGTTATTTAAGTTATAGTGGCATTTGTTGTAATTTAATTAAACTTGGAATTTAAAATGTGCAAAAGGCAAATTGAATGGCATATTTGGAATCCTCTCATTTTTCTGATTTGAAAACATATATTACTTGAATTATTTGGAATTTGGAATTTAAATTTATTTTAAGTCAACATTAATTAATTAGGGTCAAAGTCAAAGGTTTGACTGGATAGAGTCAAACTTGGTCAAACTCAGAAACATGGTTGAATTCATATTTGAAAAACATTCACTTTTCATTTTGAAAGTTTTATCAAATTCGAATTATTTCAAAAGATATGAATTTAATTGGATTTACAAATTTCTGAATTTTATTTGGTCCAGAAACCTGGCAGACTTTTCTTACTCAGGGTTTCCTACCCTCACGGCGATGTGGTGGGGCGGAACAGGTCACATACAGGCGGACACGCTGCAGGCTCAGCCAGCCCAGTATTTGTCGTGCGGCCCGAAGGTGCCACTGGTCCCCACGTGGCTGAGGCGAGGTGGGCCGTGGCCTTGTGAGGAGGAGTGCGGGTTGAGGCAGCTGCTTGGGGGGTTTTTCTGCTAAAACATTAGGGCCGACAGGTGGGGCGGAGGTTGCTAGAGTAGTCAGCGTGCTCGGCCGGAACGAGGGGTTTTGCCAAAGCTGCTGGCTCTGCTGACAGACTCTCTGAAACCCGATGTTCCTGGCGGCGAGCTTTTCGGCGAGGATGGCGTCGCGACAGCGGCCTGTGGCCAACTACCAAAGCGAAATCGTGGGGTGGTTCCATCTACAGATCTTACAAGGAGTGGTCGACGGCGGCGCGTTAGGCGGGCAAGGGCGCGTCGGGGAACAGAGGGGGAATCGCCGGTCTGGGCGCGTCGTGAGCGATCGTCGGAGGTCACTGGCGGCGCTAGGCAAGCGGAGGGGGGCAAACGGTAGGGGCTTGGGTGAGGAAACCTACCTCGGTTGATTCCCACCGAATCGGCGAGGAGGTGGCAGGCGGAGGAATCGGCGGGCTGGCAGCTCCCGGGAGGGGCCAGGCGAGAGGCTCGAGGACCGCGGGAAGAAGACGTGGTCGTCGCTCCTAGCGGCTCGGCCTTCACTGCGGACACGGCTCGTCGGACGAGGCTGCTGATGCGGAGCACCTGCGGCGGTGGCGGTCGAGGCCAGCGCCAGAGCAGCGGACGGTGAGCAAGGCGAGGCTCAAGGTCGAGTTGGACTCACCCGGAGGTGGAGGCACTCCCGCCGGTGGCGTCGGCTTGCTCGGGCGGCTCAGGCGGCAGGGCCCTGGCGGCGCCGCAGGGAAGCGGAGAGCAGAGGAAACTGCGGGCGCAGGAAAGGCTAGGGTTCGGGCCTCGATGGGGATAAGAAGAGGAGGGAGGTGGCGAGGATGACGGCGGAAGGGCCACACGCTGCCTGCCTTTGCTGTCTTTGTCGGGCGAGCGATCGACGGCGTCAGGAAGAAGAAGAACAGTATGCGACAGTGGAGGTCTTGGGCGGAAAGCGAGATGGTAGGGGAGGTGGGTAAGGCAGACTGCCTTTGCACTGCTCTTGGCTGCTTCTCTTTCCCTTTTTTTTATTCCTTTCTCTTTTATTTTTGTTTGATTTGCTTGTTTTCAATCTAATACAAATTCAAACTATCTACTGATTTCAAAACTTGAACCTTGTCACCAGGAGGTTTGAGGGGGAGGCTTGACTAAGAGGAGAGAAAGAGGGGCAAACTTGGGTTGTGGTAGACTAGGTGGGGTTTAGAGTTTTAGCTAGGAAGGTTATGGGCATGGGGGTATGGGTCCATGTTAGATGGGTTTAGGGTTGACAGCTAGAGAGGAGAGGGAGAGGGGTAGATGGTAGCTAGGGTTTGGAAGCATAACAAGAGGTGGCCAAAAGGAAGAGGGGAGGGATATTAGGGTTTGGGTTTAGCCAAACAAGGTGGTAGTTTTTAAAATATGGTCCAAGAGATCCAAAACAAGGAGCACCTAGTTGCTCTTAAAACCAAGCTACTACTAAGCTAACAAAACAAACCAAAGAAGAAGGCCAAGGGTTATGGTTGCATGGCCCATGCATAACTAATAATGCTAGGTTCTATTTTGTGAAAACAAAATAGATGTCCATGGCATTTATTCATATGCATTCCAAAATGTGGACAAGGCCAAGCAAAGATTAGGGGTGGATTCCAAACAACCAGTCATGAGCTAGAGATAAAACAACAAAATGTCAAGCTCAGAATAATTGGATGGTGGAATATAAAAGGTGGTGAAAGATAAGGTGGTGGAGTCAAAAGAGATGCCCCAACTCAACTTGGCCATTTAACAATTTATTAAGACCCAAATACAATATCAAGAGGCAAATACAATTAATCATGCACATGAGATAAGAACCAAACAAGAAAGGGTTTTATATGATGCTCAAATGCAAGGTGGTATGATGGTATGAGCATGATATGATGATGATGCAACAATTATATGTTGGAAGTGGCCCATTTATTATTATGACATGTAGCATTACGGGGTTGAACAAGCGGGATGCTACAACTCTCCCAGCTAAGCAGGAATCTCGCCCGAGATTCTAGGAAGAAGAAGAAGATACAAAGAGAAGGATGGTTGACACGGAGTTCATCTTCACGCTCCCATGTGGCTTCATCAGCGAATGGTGTGACCACTTGCACCTTGCAAAACTTGATGGACTTGTTGCGAGTCCTCGTTACTGCGGTCTCAAGGATTTTGGTGGGGTGTTCTTGATAAGACGGATCTTCTTGGAGGTCGATTAGCTCATGATCCACGGTCTTGCGGGGTCTTTGAAGCACTTCTTGGTGAGAGATGTGGAAAACATCATGGACTTTGAGTTTTTCGGAGCTCTAGTGCATAAGCAACTTCTCCTCTTCTACCATGTATCTTGAAAGGACCGATGTATCTAGGAGCCAACTTTCCTTTGATCAAGGCGGTGTGTTCCTCTCATGGGAGTGACACGAAGGTAGACTAGATCACGGGGGCATATACCATGTCTGTGTGCTTCTGTCATAGTTGCTCTTGGCGACTTTGAGCAATCTTGAGTTCTCGAATGATATGCACCTTCTCCTGCACGAGTTACAATGTCGAGCCAAACGATTCTTTCTCCACTGACCAACCAATGGGAGTTACGCACTTGCGTCCATAGAGAGCCTCGAATGGTGCCATCTTGAGACTCTTACGGAAGCTGTTGTTGTAGGAGAATTCAGCATATGGAAGGCATTCCTCCCACTTCATGCCAAAAGAGATGGCCAAGCTCTAAGCATATCCTCCAGTCTGATTGATCCTCTCCACTTGTCCTTGAGGCGGGTGGTAGCGATCTTGAAGTTCAACTTTGTTCCCAAAGCTTTTGGAAACTCTCCCGAACTTTGAGGTGAAGATGCTCCCACAGTGCGAACTGATTTCAAGTGGAACCCCATACAAAGAGACAATCTGTTGATATAGAGCTCAATAGCTGAATTCGAAATTGTTTCTTTGACTGGGAAGAAGTGAGCCACTTTAGAAAGCCTGTCGATGACAACAAAGATTGCATTGTTGCCCTTCTGCGACCTTGGAAAGCCAGTGATGAAGTCCATCTCTACTTTCTCCCATTTCCATTCCGGAGGTTTCAATGGCTGTAGAAGACCAAATGGTTTCTGATGGACAGCCTTGACTCTGCGACAGACATCACATTCTGAGACATACCTGGCACAATACCGTTTCAACCCAGGCCACAAGTATTGTGTTTTCAAGTCCATGTACATCTTTGTGCTGCCAGGATGGATAGAAAGAACCGAATCATGTTCCTCCTTGAGAACTTGGTCTCTCAGACCCGGGTAGTTTGGAACAAACATCCGGTGTTCAAATAAGAGCGTGCCTTGATCATCAACATGAAAGGACTCATACTTCGGAAGGTCAAGCTTAGCGATGAGCTTTTGGTGTCTTGGATCACCACAGCGAGAACGAATCTGTTCTTCCAAGAGAGGAGTAGCGAGAAGGTTCGAGAGATGCCCTTGTTCAACAATTTCGAGTTGGTGGCGAATTCCTCGCACAAGAGAGGCTGCTGCTCTTCCACCATGAGGTTGTTGACATAAGCTTTACGGCTAAGCGCATCTGCCATGACATTTGCTTTTCCTGGGGTGTAGTTGATGGTCACATCAAAGTCATTTATTGCTTCAATCCATCTCCTCTGCCGAAGGTTGAGATCCGGTTGAGTGAAGATATACTTCAAACTCTTGTGGTCCGAGAATATCTCGCAACGGTTACCAAGCAAGTAGTGCCTCCATAGCTTCAATGCAAAGACAACTGCTGCTAGCTCGAGGTCATGTGTGGGATAGTTGATCTCATGCGTCTTCAACTGACGAGAAGCATAAGCAACCACCTGTCTCTCTTGCATAAGGACCGCACCCAATCCTTGCAAAGAGGCATCGCAGAAAATCTGGAAAGGCTTAGATGTATCCGGAGGAACCAAGACTGGTGTGGAAATGAGCTTCTCTTTGAGCGTCTCAAAACTTTCTTGACAAGCAGGAGTCCACAGGTACTTCTTGCCTTTCTTGAGAAGATCGGTAAGAGGTTTTGCTATCTTCGAGAAGTTCTGCACAAAGCGACGGCAATAGCTAGCCAAGCCGAGAAAACTCCGCACTTCCTTGACATTAGCAGGAGGAAGCCATTCAACTATTGTCTTCACGGTTTCCGGGTTGACTGCAATGCCCTTGGCGAGATAACATGACCCAAGTATGTTACTTGAGCAGCCAAAACTCACACTTAGAGAACTTTGCATACAAGCGATTCTCACGAAGCTTGTTCGGGAGACACACCGCGGTGTTCTTCATGCTCCTCCTTGGACTTGGAATAAACCGAATGTCATCCGGATATACCACAACAAACTTGTCCGGTACTCCATGAAAGCGGAGTTCATCGGCCTCGAGAAGGTAGCAGTGCGTTGGTGAGGCGAAAGACATGACCGTGTACTCATACGGGCCATAGCGAGTGGTGAAAGCTGTTTTGGGCACATCCTCTTTGAATTTTGATTTGGTGATACCCACTTCTCAAGTCCAGCTTAGAGAACACCAGCTCCTGCCGGTGATCAAAAGATCATTTATCCAGGAAGAGGATATTTGTTTTTATGGTTTTAGCATTTAGAGCCGGTAGTCCACACATAGCCTATCGGTTACATCACGCTTCTTCACAAAGATTGTTGGGCTACCCCAAGAAGAAGTCTTGTGTTGAATGAAACCCAACTTCTCTTGTTCATCAAGTTGCCGTTTGAGTTGATAACTCGGAAGGACCCATTTTATATGGCCTCTTGGAGATAGGAGCCGTTCGGTTCAAGCTCAATCACGAATTCAACCTCGCGATCCGAGGCATACAGCAACTCTTGGGAAAACATCGGGAACTCACGGACCATGGTACACTCTGAATAGCTTCCATAGCATCATTATTGAGCAGCCAAGGAATAGATTTGGACAGCGAGAGTCGACTTGGAGAAAAACTACATGGCCTTGAGGAATCTTGAGACACGAGCGTTGAGACAATCAATCACAGCTGCATTTCTTTCAACCAATCCATGCCCAAAATGACATCAATGTCGAGTTGCCCGAAGAATTAAAGAAGCCAAGAATGAAGAACCACCAATCTCGATCGATTGCCATGACTGATATGAGCGACCCTCATGTTTGAACCAGGAGATAGCACCACCGAGACGGCGTGATAAAGGAACCCTATCCAGGTTATTCTCTTGTGCAAACTTATGCGATACAAAAGAATGCGATGCACGAATCAAAGAGAACTTCGTGCGAGGGCCGAGTTAACGAATAGCATACCCATTACAACTCGGTGAGCTCGGCTTGAGGCGTTAGCGCGATTAGCACGAACAACCGCACCCGGGCTTAGTGTTGATGTTGAGAGCCGAGGCGGTGGTGCGAACGAAGGAGAGCTTGTTGCGAATCTTGGCGGGGTTGAGGAGAGCTTTGTTCTTCATTGGGCGATTCGATTTCGATGTCCGGGATCTCCACACACGAAGCGAGCACTAGGCGGGCGTGGAGCGAGTAGCGAGGACTCCTTGAGCGCTCGAGGTAAGGGTTGTTGTAGCCCACAGGAGCAGATGGTGAAGTTTGGTGGCCTTGGCGTGAAACTTCAGGTCTTGGTGGGCCGGGGCGGCGGTGGGGTGTTAGGAACCCGGACACGCCGCTTAGAAGGAGCTGCCATAGCTGCGAGCTTGATGCATCCTGTTATGTTTCTTGGACTCCTCAAACATTTGCACCTTGCCTCCTCTTGCGGTCTTTGTGTCTTTGTAGTTCGAGAAGGTTGGGTCTTGCATGCGTGATTGCATACTTGATCGACGCATTGAGCCCTTGCACGAATCTTTTACGCTTTTCTTGTCATCGGATACCTCATCACCACCATAGCGAGACAGGTTCATAAAGTTCCTGATGTAGGTGTTGGCGTTATCATTTCCACGCTTGAGTTGAGGAAAGCCTCCTTCATCCTTTCCATCACAATCTACGAGAAAGCTGTTCTTTGAAAAGCGGTGAACCTCTCCCAAGTTGGCTGGAACCCAGTGCAGCTTGCCTTCAAGTAGTTTTCCCACCAAAGCTGCGTCTCCCTTGAGAAGGTGGGTAGCACACTTGACCCACTCTGATACGGAACATCGGCAGTCTCGAGCAACCTTGAGATCTCGCGCGACCAATCATCCAGCGTCAAGAGGTCGGTCGAAACATCAAGCGGCGGGGTTGAACTTGAGGAAGCTCTTGATGTCACCACGCTTGGGAGGTGGAAGTGGAGCAAACTCATTCCTTCGGCGCTCTCCTCAAAGCGGCTTGGTTCTCTTGCATTAGCCAAAGCATTAGCTATGCTTGTGGCCGAGCCAGTTAGGAGGAATGTCCTCCTCGATCCGTGGGGAGCCATCCTGTCATTGATATAAAACTCAAGTCGATACTATAATGGAAGATGATAATAATCCAAAATAGTACCAAGATGGAATTAACCAAGATTAAAGGATACAATTCTTGAGATGATATTAAAATATCAACAAAGTTCATAGCACCTAAAAGATATTAAGCATATCGCACCACGGTGAAAAGGGTGTGGTACACAAATATATCAAAGAAAAATTCTCCACAAATTTCGGCATTAAAATACCAATAGATGCGCAAAATTACTTAACGAATCAAGATTAGTGACTCTACCGATTCAATATACAAAAGCGAATGATACAAGTAGTGGTATGGTCGCGACTCCATCCCGCACTCAAATCATTACTCCGCACATGAACAAGTGGAACACATATCCTAACCCCTTCTTCTCACGACGAAACCTAAAGATTGGTAACTACGGAAACGAACACCCCAAACAAGATAGCGTCGGATACAAAGAGGAAGATAGACTGCGTCGGTTTATAAAAGCCCGTCGGTATGGAATGTACCAACAGTTGATAACCAAAGGCAGATAAGATAACAACTTGGATGCAACAGATAGACAAGGGATTACACACAGACACACAACCTATGGTACTCTGACCCGAACACGTGAATCCTAGTTTGAACTTTGAGAAGAGAATTGAAAACGTTACACTTCCTTACCAGAAAAGGGTGTGTGGGAGGGTAAGAAGAAAAGTGGAAGCAGTCCTACTCTCGCGTTTTGTTTTTCCCTAATATACATAACTACCAAAATATTTGCTAGGTGACAACGACCGTTTGCTGAAACAACGAAGGTCGGGATGGCTCGATACCAATTGTAACTACCTCGGTGAACTACGCTCCTAGATACAAGCCTGGATGAGTGATAGTGGTTGAAATAGTGCGGTGGGGCCCCAAAGCCACTCCTTTGGTAGTCCTTTCAGACGTCCCAACAACTACCCTCTCAGCGGGACCTATCACGGCGGCGTGGTCGGCGAAGGATCAACTACGTGCACAAGTGGGTATGTCGCAAGCCACCATACAAGAGTACATCGAGCCACACCATCTAGAAAGAAAGGAAATATACCAGCCATACGGCAAGATTCAAATGACCTGGATAAATCTATATTTTAGGATAACTCCTCATACACACACATCAGTATCATGCGGGCGGCAAACAAGATCCGATGCGGATAAGAAGCAAATCGGCATAAGATGCGGAGAAAATAAGCACATCAACTACAGGTCTCACGGATCCCGTTCGGAATATCTACACGAGCGATCGTTGCCCACATCTTGACTTCTTCCACCGATGTCGTCACGAGAAGGTACATTCATCTGAATCAAGAATTTATCGTGTGAGACCCTAAATTTTCGGCAAGTCTTAATGCCTCTAAAGGGGACACAACACAGGGTGGCAATTTGCGAAAGATAAACCCTAACAACTCTACAGATAGCGTTAACCATCCGCCTAACCAATGATGAGCGGATGTCCGTGAAATTAAGTACAGTTATAATGGTAATCTCATCGATCCATCCTCCTCCCTGCTTACCAACAAGGAAGCGGACGAACACCCCCCCCATCCGTTGGCAATTTTATTAAACATTCCATGAGCATTGCACTATTTACTAGTCAAGTTTCTTTAGTCAGATAAAAAGCGGTACTTTAGTTATGCTTGTCTATGATCAAGCGTGCTCCAAGTCGTCCATATCCATGGACACGGCTTTGAAATTTTTACCGGGGTGCACCAATAGCAACACACGCTCGATCAACCTCGGAAAAACCAAAGCAAAACCCAACGAGGCTTTCACGGTGAACAATCACGATTCGAGAAATATTTCAGGGGCCACCTTGTAGTACACCATAGCAGTAAGCAAGCTTGAGACGGACCCAAGGTTTGTGGGGCGGCGGCAACAGCGACAGATCCCCAAGGGACGTCGATACCACGTAAACGGGTCACAATTCCTAAGCGATGCAGGTGTGCTCTCGCACAATTTAAATCTGAAAGTAGCATGGCATAGTGCAGGATAGTAGTAAAACCTCAAACTAGTTTGTGGCCCCAAGAAATAAAGCGGAATCAAGCTACGGCCGGGGGTCCCATATACCTCCGGATGTGGATAGCGCGATAAATCAAGGAACGAGAATCAAGTACTCGGGGTCTTACGGGACACAAGTGGCAGGAAAACCAAATAGCAGATGTTGCTCACGGTGCCACTTTCTTTAGTTATCCCGAACTACTCGAGGTTAAGTTGTTTAGGTACCTCATTATTCAGCAGACTCTCAAACCCTACACATCTTTGTTCTACGACTCGCATGGCTCAAACAACTCCTATAGTAGTGGCTCATGGGATAGAGGAACAAGCTTGGTGGGGTTTTAAAAGTAAAGGCTATGCATACTTGGGATTCATTTTAATGCAATCGCGACTCAATGATGCAAGAATAAGATAGAGGCAATAGGTACTGTATGTATGCAAGCATGTGGAAGTGCTTGCCTGTCAACTCAGTTGTAGCAAGGGACGGTGCAGGTAATGCTCTGGTTCTCTTGATCTGACCCACCTTTCGATGTCTATCCGAGAAAACCAAACAAACAAGGCCAACATGAATATAGAGCACAAGCATTGGAATTAAATCGTCAAGCAAACAATCATGCCATGATGAATGATGCACAAGTTGCATGGCAATAAGTAGCATGGCATGGGTGAGGTGTGGAGGACAAGAAAATAACATTTGAATTGGGTTTTAGTCACATTTGTTGCCATAATAGTTGCTGTTCATTATATTTTTATATGATGCATGCTGCAATTGAAGACATGGATATCATAAACAGAAAGGTCTCGTCGAGCTGATCAATTTAGACATATCATTTGCTAAATTTGGATTTATAAAACAAAAGTTATTAGTTATTTAAGTTATAGTGGCATTTGTTGTAATTTAATTAAACTTGGAATTTAAAATGTGCAAAATGCAAATTGAATGGCATATTTGGAATCCTCTCATTTTTCTGATTTGAAAACATATATTACTTGAATTATTTGGAATTTGGAATTTAAATTTATTTTAAGTCAACATTAATTAATTAGGGTCAAAGTCAAAGGTTTGACTGGATAGAGTCAAACTTGGTCAAACTCAGAAACATGGTTGAATTCATATTTGAAAAACATTCACTTTTCATTTTGAAAGTTTTATCAAATTCGAATTATTTCAAAAGATATGAATTTAATTGGATTTACAAATTTCTGAATTTTATTTGGTCCAGAAACCTGGCAGACTTTTCTTACTCAGGGTTTCCTACCCTCTGACGATGACAGGTGGGGCAGAGGGAACAGGTCACATACACGCGGGCGGACTTCTGCTACCCAGGCTCAGCCAGCCCAGGCGCTGTCGTGCGGGCCCGAAGGTGCCACTGGTCCCACGTGATGAGTAGGGGTGGACCGTGCAATGGAGGAGGGAGTCTTGAGTTGAGGCACAGGCTCGGGGTTTCTGCTAAAACATTGGGCGGCTGACAGGTGGGGCAGAGGTTGCTAGGGGATCTGAGCGTGCTCGACCGGAAACTCGAGGGTTTTCACGCAAAAGCGCACGGGCTCTGCTGACGGCTTGACTCTCGAAACCCGATGTTCCACAGCGAGCTTTTTCCGGCGAGGATGGCGTCGCGCGGCGGCGCGGTGGCCTGGCTACCAAAAGCGAAATCGTGAGGGTGGTTCCATCTACGATCTTACAAGGAGTGGTCGTGGCGGTAGCGTTAAGCGGGCAAGTAGCGTCGAGAACGAGGGGAATCATGGTCTGGTGGCGTGTGGCGAGATCGTCGGCGGGGTCACTAACGGCGCTAGGCAAAAGCGGAGGGCAAGCAGTAGGGGCTTGGGTGAAACCTACCTCGGTTGATTCCACCGAATCGAGGCGAGGTGGCAGGCGGAGGAATCGGCGGGGCAGCTCCAGTAGAGGGCGGAGAAGAGAGGCTCGAGGACCGCCGGAAGAAGGCGTGGTCGTCGCTCCTAGCGGCTCGGCCTTCATCTGCGGACATGGCTCGTCAGACGAGGCTCTTGACGCGAGCACTGCGGCGGTGGCGGTCGGTGCAGCGCGCCTGAGCAGCCGGCGGACAGTGAGCAAGGCGAGGCTCAAGGTCGAGTTGGACTCACCCGGAGGTGGAGGCACTCCGCGGTGGCGTCGGCTTGCTCGGGCGGCTCAGGCAGCAGGGGCCTGGCGGAACAGCGGCGGCGGGAAAGCGGAGGAACAGGAAACCTGCGGCGCAAGGAAAAAGACTAGGGTTGGGGCCTCGATGCGGGATAAGAAGAGGAGGGAGGTGGCGAGGATGGCGGAAGGGCGGCCACACTCATTGCCTCTGCTTTCCGTTCTTCAGGCGGCGATCGGGCGTCGGAAGAAGAAGAACAGTATGGTTGTGGAGGGAGTCTTGGGTAGGAAAAGCGAGATGGGTAGGGAAATTTGGGTAAGACGGCCATTTCTTTGCACTGAACAAGGCTTGCTTCTCTTTCCCTTTTTTTTATTCCTTTCTCTTTTATTTTTGTTTGATTTGCTTGTTTTCAATCTAATACAAATTCAAACTATCTACTGATTTCAAAACTTGAACCTTGTCACCAGGAGGTTTGAGGGGGAGGCTTGACTAAGAGGAGAGAAAGAGGGGCAAACTTGGGTTGTGGTAGACTAGGTGGGGTTTAGAGTTTTATCTAGGAAGGTTATGGGCATGGGGGTATGGGTCCATGTTAGATGGGTTTAGGGTTGTGACTAGAGAGGAGAGGAGAGGGGTAGATGGTAGCTAGGGTTTGGAAGCATAACAAGAGGTGGCCAAAAGGAAGAGGGGAGGATATTAGGGTTTGGGTTTAGCCAAACAAGGTGGTAGTTTTAAAATATGGTCAAGAGATCCAAAACAAGGAGCACCTAGTTGCTCTTAAAACCAAGCTACTACTAAGCTAACAAAACAAACCAAAGAAGAAGGCCAAGGGTTATGGTTGCATGGCCCATGCATAACTAATAATGCTAGGTTCTATTTTGTGAAAACAAAATAGATGTCCATAACATTTATTCATATGCATTCCAAAATGTGGACAAGGCCAAGCAAAGATTAGGGGTGGATTCCAAACAACCAGTCATGAGCTAGAGATAAAACAACAAAATGTCAAGCTCAGAATAATTGGATGGTGGAATATAAAAGGTGGTGAAAGATAAGGTGGTGGAGTCAAAAAGAGAGATGCCCCCAACTCAACTTGGGCATTTAACAATTTATTAAGACCCAAATACAATATCAAGAGGCAAATACAATTAATCATGCACATGAGATAAGAACCAAACAAGAAAGGGTTTTATATGATGCTCAAATGCAAGGTGGTATGATGGTATGAGCATGATATGATGATGATGCAACAATTATATGTTGGAAGTGGCCCATTTTATTATTATGACATGTAGCATTACAGGGGTTAGACAACTGGGATGCTACAATAGGTAAGAACCCCTTCTTACTTCCGTCCATTTTAAACTTCTTTAAAATCTTATCAAGGTATGTACTTTGCGATAGCCCTATTAGGCGCCTAGATCTATCTCTATAGATCTTTATGCCTAATATGTATGACGCTTCACCTAGGTCCTTCATTGAAAATTTGCTGTTTAGATAACTTTTAACACTGTTTAAAAGTTCTATATCATTTCCGATCAATAATATGTCATCCACATATAATATCAGAAATGCCACATTGCTCCCACTCACTTTCTTGTAAATACAAGCTTCTCCATAAGTTTGGACAAATCCAAACTCTTTGATCACCTCATCAAAGCGGAGATTCCAACTTCGTGATGCTTGCTTCAATCCATAGATGGATCGCTGAAGCTTGCACACCTTGTTAGCATCCTTAGGATCGACAAAACCCTTTGGTTGTATCATATACAACTCTTCTTCAATATTACCATTGAGAAGCGGTTTTGACATCCATCCGCCATATTTCATAATCGAAATATGCAGCAATTGCTAACATAATCCTAACTGACTTTAGCATCGCTACGAGAGAAAGTCTCATCGTAGTCAACTCCTTGAATTTGTCGAAACCCCTGCGACAAGTCGAGCTTTATAGATGGTCACATTACCATCAACATCGATTTTCCTTTGAAAATCCATTTGTTCTCCACGGCCTTTGGTCGTGAGGTAATTCCACCAAGTTCCAAACTTGATTTTCATACATGGATTCCATCTCGGATTTCATGGCTTCTAACCATTTGTTGGAATCCGGGCTCATCATCGCTTCTTCATACGTCGCAGGTCATTATTTTCATCAACCATGAAATTTATGACAGATTTCCGTCTGTTTCGGAGCTGCAGCGTCCTATTTGACCGCGAGGTTCGGTAGTACTCTTTCGGAGTTTCATGATCATTATCATTAGTTCCCTCTTCAAGGTGGAGCCAACTCCGGAACAACTTCCGCTGCGCTACTCGCCATACTTTGAAGAAGGTTCCACAACCTCTTCAAGTTCTACCTTCCGACTACTCACACCTTTCGCGAGAAACTTTCTCTAGAAAGGATCCATTCTTGGCAACAAAAACCTTGCCTCGGATGCATGATAGAAAGAATACCCAATAGTTTCTTTAGGGTATCCTATGAAGATGCATTTTTCCGCTTTGGGTTCGAGTTTATCCGGTTGAAGTTTCTTCACATAAACATCGCAACCCCAAACTTTAAGAAATGATGACTTAGGTTTGTTTCCAAACCACAATTCATACGGTGTCTTTTCAACGGATTTAGATGGTGCCCGATTTAAAGTGAATGCAGCAGTTTCTAGTGCATAACCCCAAAATGACAACGGCAAGTCCGTCGAGACATCATAGATCGAACCATATCTAATAAAGTACGATTCACGTTTCGACACACCATTTCATTGGTGTTCGCAGTGTGAGTTGTGAAACAATTCCACACTCTTTCATGTGAGTGCTAAACTCGTAACTTAGATACTCACCTCCACGGTCGCAGTAGAAATTTGATCTTTCTATTACGATGATTTTCCACTTCATTACAAATTCCTTGAACTTTTCAAAGGTTTCGGACTTGTGTTTCATCAAGTAGATATAACCATATCTACTCAAATCATCCGTGAAAGTAACAAAATAACGATATCCACCTCGCCGACACACTCATTGGACCACATACATCGAGCGTATGATTTCCAATAAATCCGCCTGTTCCATTGAACCGAAAACGGCGTTCTAGTCATCTTGCCCATAAGGCATGGCTCACATGTATCAAATGATTCATAATCAAGTGATTCTAAAAGTCCATCCGAATGGAGCTTCTTCATCGCCTAATGCCAATATGACCTAGACGGCAATTGCCACATATATGCGGATATATCATCATTAAGTTTAATCCTTTTAGCATCAACATTATGAATATGTGTAACATTATCATCGAGATCTAACGAAATAAACCATTCATCATCGGTGCATGACCATAAAAGATTTCATTCATATAAATGGAACAACCATTGTTCTCGATTTAAATGAATAACCACTTTGCATCAAACATGATCCGATACAATGTTCATGCTCGGTCGGGCACCATAACATTTATTTAAGTTTATGACTAATCCCGACGGTAAGTGGAGAGGTAGCGTTCGACGGCGATCACATCAACGTTTGATCCATTGCCGACCGCATCTTGACCTCACCTTGCTAGCGGTCGCTTATTCATGACCACGATTTGAGTTACAAATATTAGCAACTGAACGTATCAAATACCCAGGTGCTACTGCGAGCACTAGTCAAGTACACATCAATAACATGTATATCATATATACCTTTGTTTGCCTTGCCGGCCTTCTTGTCTGCCAAATACTTGGGGCAGTTGCGCTTCCAGTGGCCAGTCCCCTTACAATAGTAGCACTCGGTATCAGACTTAGGTCCAATTCGGGTTTTTTCAGCGCTGCAACAGGCTTGCCGCCCTTACTTCCCTTCCGTTTCCCTTCTTGTCTTTCTTGAAACCAGTGTTCCTATTGATCATCAACACTTGATGTTCCTTTTTGATTTCCACTTCTGCAAGTTTTAAGCATTGACAGAAGCTCGGGGAGAGACTTCTTCATGCCTTGCATATTATAGTTCATCACGAAGCTCTTATAGCTAGGTGGCAGAGACTGCAGAACACGATGGATGCCTAAGTCAATGGGAATCGTTATTCCCAAGGACACAAGCTTATCGGCATAACCCGACATCTTGAGTACATGCTCACTAACGGAGTTGTGCTCTTCCATCATGCAGCTAAAGAACTTTTCTGAAGCATTGTAGCTCTCTGGCAAAGACATGTGTGTCAAAATCATTTTCAACTCACCCATTGTATCAAATGCATTGCCGTTTGAACGCTTTGAAGTTCGGCTCTAGCCCATACAATATGCCGCAATGAACTAAGTTGTGGTCCTCCGACGAGTCGATAGACATTCTTCTCCTCGTCGGGAATCATCAAAGGTGGGGGGCCTAACGGCTTCTAGCACATATTGCTTTTGTGCGAGAGGAGAATCCTCAAATTCATGGCCCATTCGGAAGAAGTTGCTACCGTTCGTTGCTAGTTTCTCTTTCTCCATGAACGCATTGAAATTAAAAGCGGTGGTGCCATCTACAACAGAATTTGTAAAGTTTAGACTAAGTGTATGATAGATTGAGTTCAACTAATCTATACGAATGAACTCCCACTCAAAAGCGACATCCCTCGTGTCCTTTTGGTGATTACATGAACCAAATCCACTACACCAAGTCCGATCATCACGTGAGTCGGTATAGCTTCAAAGGCGAGCATCAAATGGGCATCATATCAACTATATGACTCATGCTTAACCTTTCGATCGTGTTCGAGGCCATGTCTGTACATGCTAGGCTCGCCAAGTTAGAACCTTAGTATTTGCGTGTGTAACTGTTTTACACCAAGTATGGTCGAGGATCCAAGAACACCCGATCATCACGTGATGTCTTGGAGCGGCGAAACATAATCGGTGCATACTAAAGGAAGAACACATTCTTATCTTGATATTTAAATGAGGATCATCTTATTATGCTTAACAAAGCGCTAAACAAGCAATATAAGATGTAATCAAACATCATATGTTTATTAGTGAAATTATATGGTTCCGCAGATGATCTCTATCATGTGCATCGTGGTATGATCACTATCATACCTATATGTGTAAATCCAAAGTCTATGGATTTTACACGCTATGTGTGTTAAGAGTATCATCTCATACTTCTACTTACAACACTACCATATCATAACACTAGCCCAGAACAATCTAAACTAGGCGCCTCTAATTTATCCATTGCAAGTTTTACGTGGCTTAGGGCTTTAGATAGAACCGTTCTTACCTCAACATGAACCACAACGAGGATAATCAAATTGTTGACAACTCGCTTGCAAAATAGATATTGACTATAGTAGGAGAGGCAGGACACCCGCTAGCCACTTATGCAAACTAGTTGCATGTCAAGCGTGGAACAGGTCTCATGTGCGAGGACATGTAAAGTTTGTCCGCCGCTTCATCCCACTATGCCACCAATATCCAAAATCACAAGAAAGGAGCAACAACATGATCATCATCGCCACATATTCATATGTGTACTACCTGTAAAGTATCTACGCATAGATCCGGCTCGATACTTTGAAGGGTTCGCAACATAGAAAACAAAATTTTCCTACGATGTGAATTATATACCAAGATCTATTTATACTAGATACAAACAACAGGCGGATGTATATCCGTAGAGAACATACCCTTGAAGACCGACAAAGCTTAACGAGTCCAAACTGCGTGGTTGATGTAGACGATCTCTTGCGATCTCAAGATCGAGAGGAAGTCCTAGCGCCGAAATCAGCGCATCCGTTCTCGCACACACGTTCGAGGCACCGAGCAACCTCCGCCTCGATCCGGGAGATGCGGGAAGCACAACTCTTTCTTGCCGAATAGCCACGGGAACATGTATCTCGCTAGTCCGAGACCATGGGGAATAAATTCTAGGGAGAGAAATCCTTCACGAGGAGGTGTGTGTGAGAAGTGAGAGGAGGGGCTCCTTTTATAGGAGGAGGGAACCCCAAGGGGTGGCAGCGCATGGGGGCTGCCTTTGCCCTCCCTCTTCATGTGGGTGGACACTCCACAAAAACTCCTCCAAATTCCCTCCACTCAAAGTCCACTCAAAAACCCATTAAATTTCCACCAAATTTAATGCAATCTCTCATTAAATAAAACTCTTTTATTTTATTCAGAATTTTGTCAATTACTTTAATGACAAACATTCACAAATAACCCTTGCTAGAATTCTATTTCACATGCATAACCACTTTATGCAATTTCACCGAAAACTGTTTCGTATCTAGTGAAATAAATTCTGCGCTTGTTTATTCTTCGGCATGAAACTTTTGCTCCAATTGGATCGGTGTCTCTTAAGTGTGTCACCCTACGGTTCGTGAATAATGCGGACATGATCGAGACCCTCTCGGATCAATAATCGGCCGGGATCTGAGACCCATACCTTGACTCCACACATTCAACGATGACTTTCTTGTGATCGTCGGAACCTTTACGCTAGTATCTTAATCCCTTTGTCTCACGATATATTACATGTCCGAGATTCGATCATCGGTATCTCCATACCTAGTTTGATCTCGTTCTGAGCATGCACTCTTTTCGTTCTGTGATATAACATTCTAGTGATCAAATCACTTGCTTGCAAGCTAATCAATGTGATATCACCGAGAGGGCCCAGTATATCTATCCGTCGGGATGAACAAATTCCACTCTCGATCCATGAGCCTCAACATAACACTTTATTAGTTCGAACCCATCTTTATAATCACCACATTACGGTGTGGCGTTTGATGTTATCAAGAAACTCTTAGGTGTTAGTGATTGACATGATCTCATGGTCTAAGGATTAGGATCACTTCGTAAGTTGTTATAGCAATATAAACTCAATGACTTTGATCGTAATGCTATACTTCGGATGAATGTTCATCACATCATTACACTAATGTTGTGATCCCGTTATTAACAACATCCAATGTCCATGATCAGGAAACCTTGATCATCTTGTTAATCAACGAGCTAGTTTATGAGAGAGGCTTAACTAGGAACTTTCTGTTTGTTTATTAAACACACATGTATTAACGTTTCCGTATTAATACAATTATAGCATGCAAAATAAACATCTATCATATACTTGGAATACACATAATAAACAATTTATTATTGCCTCTCAGGGCATATTCCCTTCAGAAACCACAATGACTTCGGCACGGAGCGGCAAGATCGCCTCCCGGGACCGAACCCGGTAACCCCGATGTTTTCGTCATGGACGCCGAGACCCCGGACCCGAAGGCCACACTCGCGACAAGTACTCCTCCCCGGATGCGATGCTCGAGAACACGAACGGTAAGAACACCAACGCAGAACGCCAAGTTCTTCATCCCGGACGCCAAGACCGACTCGATGGCGCGGACCCGACAAGATCGTCGCGACGACAAGAACGACACCGACCAGGGCGAGTCCGATGTACCCCCGACACCGAAAGTCCTGCTTCCCGGTTGCGACGAGATCTACCCCTGTTATCCGAGAACGCTTCCGCCGAGACCGAACCCGTCGAACCCTGGACCCCGACCCCGAACCCCGGAACCCCAAGATCGTCGAGAACCCTAATGTGTGAACCCCTTTCCGAAACCCTATTTTATAATATCATAACAACTTGTTGCATATTGAATTGTCATACTCGCATGCATATCTATGGTTTGGGGACCTTATGCCAATTCACCTAATAACTAAATATGGGGCCCATATGCGGGCAAATCTAGTCTCATATTGGCCTCATTTAAATTGGTGTAGCGAACCCGGTACTATCTCTTGCCATGTTAAAACAACATTTAAATTGCGGGGTTCTAAACAACTTGAACCATTTAATTAATTGTCGGGACCCCGGTTCCACTTAATCTTGCCTAATTGCATCGCACCTTTGCCATGTCATTCATCATACATGCATCATGCCGATCTTCTGTCGTTGTATTAAATATTGCATCTGGTGTTTCTTCTAGTGTTTTGCTTCTTCGCGGATAAGACCGTTGAGTTGATGTGAGCTTCGCCCCGATCTTCGGATGAACCCTTCGACAATGTTTTCGAAGAGCATCTCCCCTTTCTACCTATCTTACTTTTATAGTCTTTATTCCTCCTGTTGATCTATTGCTATACGTATTTGCGATGCTTTAGTTTCCGTACTGTGATATCCCTTGCAGCCTTATATTGCCTTGGACACATCCTATTACTGTTGTTTGGTAGATAGTTGGACTTGCGTGTCGTGAGTCGCTCAATCTTTGTTGTGTGTCATATATATACGATTGTTGATGTATTGCCGCATGTTGTTGTTGGAGATGATCATAGTTTTACTTATCGTTCACTTTAATTCTGTTTAACAACTAAAATTGAATAAGCGGAGGCATCGGTGGGTGATAGAAAATATTTGGTTTCGACGCCACTTGTGTCCCGTAAGACCAGTACTTGATACTGTTCCTTGATTTATCGCGCTATCCACATCCGGAGGTATATGGGACCCCCGAGCGAGCTTGATTCATCTTATTTCTTGGGGCCACAAACTAGTTTGAGGTTTTATTTACGATCCTGTACTTATGCCATGCTACTTTACGTATTTAAATTGTGCGAGGAGCACCTTTGTCTTGTTAGGATCGGGACACGATTCCGCGGTGTCGACAAGCCCAGCCACACTTTCGGGTTCCCAGTCGTTCACAGCCGTCTACCCAACTCTTGAGTCCGTCTCGGAGCTTGCTTACTTCGTTGCGGGTAGACTCCAAGGGTGGCCCCTAAATATTTCAATCGTGATTGTTCGATCGTGAAAGCCTCGTTGGGTTTTGTTTTGGTTTTCCGAGGTTGATCGGCGTGTGTTGCTATTGGTGCACCGCCGGTAAAACTTTCGAAGCCGTGTCGCGGATATGGGCGACTTGGAGCACGATCTCGATCATAGACAAGCATAACTAAATTTTATCGTTATAAATTTGACTTTATAATGACTAGTAATCAGCTTCACTATAATGGAATGGCTAATTAATCGCCCACAATTGCTTGTTTGGAGTGTAAACTTGCGACAATGTACTGACTAGTAAGTATTGCAACTTCAGCGAAATGGCTGAATAAAAGTACCAACAAGCTTGGGTTTTGGGATTATATCATGCAATCTGTATCGATTAGTAATTGTTGCAACCACAGCGGAATGAAGAACTAAAGGGCCCACTGCTTATTTTATCGGGACAATTATCTATACGACTAGTAATTGCTTTAGCGATAAGCGAATAAATAAAAGCGCCTCTTGTGTGAGTTCCTCGGTTGACTTCCTCGTTTGGTCTCGAGGAAACACCGGATGGGTTTGTTTGGTGTTAGCTTGGTTGGATCACGGATAGGTCATTCTTACCCTCTCTCGATAACCGCCATTGTATCGAGTCTCTGAGTTGTTTAGTGCATCTTTATTGCCAGCTTGATCCACCATACCTATGTGGCGAGGACCGCGAATTCTAGCCTCGCCGTGAACGGCCTCGATCTTGGCGCCTCTTTTCCTTTGCCTTTGTCGGCACCCCTTTTGTTTAAGCAGGTTTTGAGATCGACGTCGTTAGCAAGGTTACCCTTCCGGCTTGGCCTGGGCAGGGTTATGGACGCCATTGGTTATTCTTCAGGGCTCTTAGCCCCATTTGCATCTTGTCCGTAGTCGGACGCTCTATCATTTTCAAGGTGATTTGGATCTTGTATATTATATTTGTATTCTTGACTCTTTGAGCCGTTGTTATATATATATACATTACGTGGGTCCCATCGAGGGCAATTTGTTGTGTAATGTTATTACTTCGTTTTCCACCCGCGAAAGTGCTGGTGAGCACCTTTGAATCGTTTCTATGCGGGTTTGGCGAATTTTGCTCAAACTTGCATAGGTCCGATCTGAGGTGTTCTGAGTGGTATCGAGCTCGGCGGTTGCGATACCCACAAGTCCACTGTGGGATAACCTAGCTAACGGCGGTAGAAGTGTCAAAACTATTTTGAAAAATCGGTTGGATAGTTACGGTTAGGTGCGATTTTACTCCTTACCCTCGCTATTCTCCTCTTACCTCGGCGTGTTTTGAATCCTCTCTCTCTCTCTTGAGTCCGGAATTCTCGTGGTTGGGTTTCGTCGTACCTTGAGCTTCGTTTTCTCCCTTTTGTAGCAGTGCTACGATCATCAATCTGCAACTTATGCATTGCCCTACATCCGATAGTTTGTTCTTGAGCTCTTTATCCATATGTGTTCCTTGCCGGATGTCCGTGTCGTTGAAAAACATATGAGAAGGACGAGCATTGGTGAAGTTGGAGTTGACCTTGAGCATGTGTTGTTCATGCCAATGGAACCATCGCGAAACCTAATCATTGTGTCTTTCATACGATTTCTGCTGGCATCATCCCTTTGTTAGGATACCGCCTATGAAGATCTTGATCTAAATCTCGAGAGTTGAGTTGCCTGATTCTCCTACTCATGTATAGAGTTGATAGTTTGGGTACGGGATGGACTGATCACCCTACCCGACTCTTACTGTTCGCTCTGTACATCGAACTGGTGGATCAATGTAACTTTTCCTCTTCTAATGGAAGTCAGGGGTGGCTCTATTTGCGATACCTCTCCCTTCGCCCTTTTGTTTCTCCGGAGTGTTCTCTCGACGATCAGGAACAACGACCCTTTGTTGGTGGTGTCGCCGATTTCAAGATGGAGGAAGAACCATTGTTAGTGGTGTCGCGAGGATCTACACAAAGCGAGAATACGGAGAACGCCGACCTTCCTTCCGGTACCATGAGGTGGATCTCGAGGGCGAGATCCCTTGTTAGTGGTGTCGAATTGTGGCATCCCGCAAAACCACTACTAGAAAATCGCATTGTTTTTGTGCATTGCATCGTCATCATCATGCATTGTTTGTCTGCATTATTTGAAAAGCCTAGTTATGATTTATACAAATACCCCTCTTATTTTCAACACAAAATCCCGATCGCATCGGACATTTTGTTTGTCTAAAAACTGTTGGTAATATGGTCTTGTTTTAAATTAGAGAGAACCAAACAAACACAAATATTAAAACAGCCCCCTCTAAAACCTATCCCCACCCAATCCTAATCTACCCTCCAACCGAATCGTGCCACCTCCCCCTCTCACCCAAAACCTACCCACCTGCCACCTAAGCGATCCCCCCTTTTTCCCCCTCTCTTTTCTCACCTAGTCCTCACGCCCTCTCTCTAACCCGTGGGACCCACCCAACCGCTTCCCCACCCGGCACCAAGTCACCAACCCCACCGCCTCCTCACACCGTCCCACTTTTGACCACGCCAGCCACCCCAGTGGCCCCGCCCCACGCCTTTGGGACCCACCCCGCCTACCACGCCCCTCCCCCATGGCTCTCTTTCTCCCTCCATCCCGCTCACAGCAGCATCGCCATGTGACCTCTTCCCTTGTTGCCTGCCCATCCTCAACCTCTCCAGTAGCTCCTCCTCCTCTGCTCCTGCTCATGACGCCTCTCCTCGGCCGCTCGCTCTCCCGGCCGCCGACCTCGCCTTCCTCCTCCCCTTCTTCCTCCTCCCCTTCTTCCCACCCAGCGACCACGTCGCCGCATCCTCCCTCCTCGCCCCGCCATGGCCGCTCCCTCCGCTGACGACCCTCGCCTCACCGCATGCCACGCCTCCTCTATCCGCGCCGCTCTGGCCGCCCTCACGCGTTCGCCTGCCTCGGCCCTCAGCTCGCTCCCGCTCAAGCTTCCTCGGCCTCGCCGCGTTCCCTCCGAGCCGTCGGCTCCGCCCGCGCCGCCGCCGACACGCCTTCCGCCGCGTCGCCGGCTCCTTCACCGCCCTCAAGCGCAACCGCCTCCCGTCACGCCGCTGCCGCCGCCTCTGCCCGCGCCCAGCCTCGCCATGCAGCCTGCCCCGACCCCATCGCTGGCCGCGAGCGCCGCCAACGGCGCTGAAGGGCCCGGGCCCCCGTCGGCCACCCTTGCAGCGTCGTCCCGACCTCGTCCGCGCCCTCGCGCGAGCCACCACCATCGTCCTCCGCCGCGGCGCCTCGCCGGCGTGCCGCCAACTCCGGCGTCGGCCCGCCACCAAGCAGCGCTCGCCTCGAATCCGGCAACAAGTTCGCCTCGAGGAGCCGCATGAACCCGAGGATCCATCGACAAGACCTTGACGAACCGGCGCCTCCACGAGTCGAAGACCCGAACCTGGCGTCAAGTACTTCACCGGGCCGCGAACCTGGCGCCGTTCCCAAGTTCGCCGGTGAATAAGGAGGAAACACAATGACTTGACGCGGGCGGCAAGATCGCCTCCGGGACGAACCGGTAACCCGATGTTTTTCGTCACGACGCCGAGACCGGACCAAGGCCACACTCGCGACAAGTACTCCCGGATGCGATGCTCGAGAACCTGAGCAGTAAGAACACCAGCGAGCGCCAAGTTCTTCATCCGGGACGCCAAGACCGACTCGATGGCGCGGACGACAAGATCGTCGCGGCGACAAAACGACACCGACCGGTAGTCCGATGTACCCCGACACGAAAGTCCACTTCTGGTTGCGACGAGATATACCCATTGTCCGAACGCTTCCACGAGACCGAACCGTCGAACCACGGACCCCGACCCGAACCGGAACCCCAAGATCGTCGAGAACCTAATGTGTGAACCCTTTCAAACCCTATTTTATAATATCATAACAACTTGTTGCATATTGAATTGTCATACTGCATGCATATCGTGGTTTGGGGACCTTATGCGATTCACCTAATAACTAAATATGGGGCCCATATGCGGGCAAATCTAGTCTCATATTGGCCTCATTTAAATTGGTGTAGCGAACCCGGTACTATCTCTTGCCATGTTAAAACAACATTTAAATTGCGGGGTTCTAAACAACTTGAACCATTTAATTAATTATGGGACCGGTTCCACTTAATCTTGCCTAATTGCATCGCTTTCTTTGCCATGTCATTCATCATACATGCATCATGCCGATCTTACATACCGTTGTATTAAATATTGCATCTGGTGTTTCTTCTAGTGTTTTGCTTCTTCGCGGATAAGACCGTTGAGTTGATGTGAGCTTCCCGATCTTGGATGAACCTTCGACAATGTTTTCATGAGCATCTCCCTTTCTACCTATCTTACTTTTATAGTCTTTATTCCCTCCTGTTGATCTATTGCTATACGTGTTTGCGATGCTTTAGTTTCCGTACATGATATCCCTTGCAGCCTTATATTGCCTTGGACACATCCTATTACACATTGTTTGGTAGATAGTTGGACTTGCGTGTCGTAGTCGCTTCGCTCAAGTGTTGTTGTGTGTCGTCATATGCCACGATTGTTGATGTATTGCCGCATGTTGTTGTTGGAGATGATCATAGTTTTACTTATCGTTCACTTTAATTCTGTTTAACAACTAAAATTGAATAAGCGAGGCATCGGTGGGTGATAGAAAATATTTGGTTTCGAGCCCACTTGTGTCCCGTAAGACCCAGTACTTGATACTGTTCCTTGATTTATCGTGCTATCCACATCCGGGAGGTATATGGGACCCCGAGCCGAGCTTGATTCGGTCTTATTTCTTGGGGCCACAAACTAGTTTGAGGTTTTATTCGATCTGTGCTTATGCCATGCTACTTTACGTATTTAAATTGTGCGAGGAGCACCTTTGTCTTGTTAGGATCGGGACACGATTCATGTGTCGACAAGCCCAGCCACACTTCGGGTTCCCGATCGTTCTGACGGTCTACCCAAACCTTGAGTCCGTCTCGGAGCTTGCTTACTTCGTTGTGGGTAGACTCCAAGGGGTGGCCCCCTGAAATATTTCTGAATCATGTGATTGTTCAGTCGTGAAAGCCTCGTTGGGTTTTGTTTTGGTTTTTCCAAGGTTGATCGAGCGTGTGTTGCTATTGGTGCACCGGTAGGGTAAAACTTTACGGCCGTGTCCATGGATATGGGCGACTTGGAGCCGCGATCTCGATCATAGACAAGCATAACTAAATTTTATCGTTATAAATTTGACTTTATAATGACTAGTAATCAGCTTCACTATAATGGAATGGCTAATTAATACGCCCACAATTGCTTGTTTGGAGTGTAAACTGCGACAATGTACTGACTAGTAAGTATTGCAACTTCAGCGAAATGGCTGAATAAAAGTACCAACAAGCTTTGGGTTTTGGGATTATATCATGCAATCATGTCGATTAGTAATTGTTGCAACCACAGCGGAATGAAGAACTAAAAGGGCCCTTTGCTTATTTTATCGGGACAATTATCTATACGACTAGTAATTGCTGCAGCGATAAGCGAATAAATAAAGCGCCTCTTGTGTGAGTTCCTCGGTTGACTTCCTCGTTTGGTCTCGGGAAACACCAGGATGGGTTTGTTTGGTGTTAGCTAGAGGTTGGATCCGGATAGGTCATTCTTACCCCTCTCTGATTGCCGCCAGTTGTTTCGAGTCTCTATAGGTTGTTTAGTGCATGCTGCCGCTGCCGCTTCAGTCCACCATACCTATGTAGGCGAGGACGAATTCTAGCCTCGCCGTGTCTTGGCCTCGATCTTGGCGCTCCTTTTCCTTTGCCTTTGTCGGCACCCCTTTTGTTTAAGCAGGTTTTGAGATCGGCGTCGTTAGAGGTTACCCTTCCGCTTGGCAGGCAGGGTTATGGACGCCATTGGTTATTCTTCAGGGCTCTTAGCCCCATTTGCATCTTGTCCGTAGTCGGACGCTCTATCATTTTCAAGGTGATTTGGATCTTGTATATTATATTTGTATTCTTGACTCTTTGAGTCGTTGTTATATATATCTGTTCTGTGGGTCCCATCGAGGACTGTTGTGTAATGTTATTACTTCGTTTTCCACCCGCACGAAAGTGCCTGGTGGGCACCTTTGAATCGTTTCTATGCGGGTTTGGCAAATTTTGCTCAAACTTGCATAGGTCCGATTATGAGGGTGTTACATTGGGTTCCGTCGTACCTTCAGGGTTTCGCTTTCTCCCTTTTGTAACGGAGGTGCCACGATCATCAATCTGCAACTTGTCTGTTGTAGCCTTCCTCCAATCTTTTGTTCTTGACCTCTTTATCCATATGTGTTCCTTGCTGGATATCCGTGTTGTTGAAAAACATATGAGAAGGACGAGCATTGGTGAAGTTGGAGTATACCTTGAGCATGTGTTGTTCATGCCAATGGAACCATCGCGATACCTAATCAGTGTGTCTTTCATACGATTTCTGTTGTATCTTCCGGTGTTTCCCGATGCGACGACATCCTCGCCAGATCGATCTGAGTCTGCAACACTCCTTTGTTCGAACCTCGCTTCGAGATCTTTAGTCTGTTAGAGTTGGTTGCATCATCCGCCTATTAGTGCGGAGTAATGGTTTGAGTGCGGGATGGAGTATCTACCCTACCACGCTCTTATCATTCGCTCTTGTCGTCGAATCGGTGGATCCAGCAATTTTACTCCGTCCACGGAAGTTAGGTGGCTTTATTTGCGATACCTCTACCTTGACCTTTTGTTCCGGAGTGTTCTCTCGGCGATCGAAGCAACGACCCTTTGTTGGTGGTGTCGCCGTTTTCAAGATGAAGAAGGAACCATCGTTAGCGGTGTCGCGAAGATCTACCGGCGAGAAGGCGCGGTCGCCGACCTTCCGGTACCATGAGGCGGATCTCGAGGGCGAGATCCATTGTTAGTGGTGTCGAATTGTGGCATCCCGCAAAACCACTACTAGAAAATCGCGTTGAATTTGTGCATTGCATCGTCATCATCATATGTTGTTTGTCAAAAACTATTTTCGCAAAGCCCGATTTGTTTTCCAAACGACCCATCTTAATTCAAATGCAAAGCCCGGTTCTCCGGAGTAATTATTTTGGCCGCTATCGGTTTGCACATGGCCCGTTTAAATCAAATAATTTAATTAATTATTTTAGCGGGGGCAGTCGAACGGGCCGTTTCGACCCGAACGACCACCCCCAGGATTTTACAAACGGCCACCTAATCGGCCCCTTCTAAATTCTAAAGCTACCTATTAAACTACCCAACCCGCTGGCCACATCACTCCATCCAATAACCATGTGCCACCTCACCCTCACCCTCTCCTCTACCCAATCCCAGCTTGCCACGTGGCCTCCCTCTCTCTCTCTCACCCAACACACACCACCCTGCCCACACGCACACACGAACCCACCACTCACCCCTCCACGCCCGGGCCCCATCCGTGGCCCCACCCCACGCCCACCCACCGCCGCTCTCTCTCTCCCCTTCTCCTTCCCTTGCCTCGTCCCTTTGCAGCCCGTCGGCTCCACCACGGTTCCCTCGCCTTCCTCCCCCAACCTCGCCTCCAGCCGCCCCACCATCCAGCCTCTCCGCCGGCCCGCCTCGCCCTCATCTGGCCGTCTCCACGCTCCCACTGCCCGCCGCCCGCGGCCCATTCCGCCTCTGGCCCACTCCTCGGCGGTCCGCGCCCACCTCTCTCGGCTCCCTTCGCCGCGGCAGCCCGGCTCCCTCCTCTCTCCGCCCGGCGCCAGGCCACCGCCTCGCCATGCGCCCCGCCGAAGCTCCTCCGTCCACTGGCCGTTCGCGCCTCCCACGGGACCCTCTGCGGCAGCCGTTCGCCGCCAGCCTCGGCATCTTGGCCAGCGTTCGTCCGGCGTCCTCTGCGAACCGCCTCGCCCCGCCGCCCGGCCCCGCAGCTCGTCCTGCACCCGCCGGCCCCGCACCTTCCTCCTCGCCGCGGCCGCCCGTGCCGTCTCCGGCTTCCCGGCCCCGAGCTCGTGAGCGGACTCCGGTTGCGGTTCCTCTGTCTCCTGGATTGGTTGCAGTTTCGCGCGTGCACCTAATCATCCACATCCAGCAACGCTCCTTGTCCCTTTGGTTGCATCTGGTTATGCTAGATATGTGTTCTCCATGACATACGAGTGCTCCGTCCCGGCTTCGAAGCCCGACCCTGCGGACCAACCCGATCTCCTTCACGGAGCACCAAGGTCCCCTTCATGGACGCCAAGGCCCAAACCAAGCCCGCCATGGCGAAGAAGGAGATCTGCGATGGTCGAAGGACTCTATGCCTTCGCCTTGGTCTTCGACAAGGATCCCAAGTTCGCCTACCAAACCCGATCGGACAAGTTCTCCATCGACCTCGAACGACAACACGGATCGACAAGACCTCCTTCACGGAACACCGAGAACTTCCCACTGAGCCAAGGTCGCGAGACCCCAGAAAGGCGTAGCCAGCGGAACCACAAAACTTCTCCTAGACCGCCAAGATCGTCTCCCGGACGCCGTGACCGGCGACTTGACCCGAAGACACGGTTGCGCCAAGGCCCTAACCCCCGGAGTCCGAGAACGAGCCGCCGAGACCGAACCCCAGACCCGGACCCTGGACCCTGTCGAACCCCGGAACCCCAAGTTCGTCGAGAACCCTAATGTGTGAACCCCTTCCCTAAACCCTATTTTATAATATAACAACAACTTGTTGCATATTCAATTGTCATACTCGCATGCATATTGTGTGGTTTGGGGGCCTTATGCCGATTCACCTAATAATTAAATATGGGGCCCATATGCGGGCAAATACAGTCTCATATCGGCCTCATTTAAATTTGTGCATCGAACCGGTACCATATCTTGCCATGTTAAAACAACATTTAAATTGCGGGGTAGATAAATAACTTGAACCGTTTAATTAATTGTCGGGACCCCGGTTCCGCTTAATATGACCTAATTGCATCGCACCTTTGCCATGTCATGCATCATACATGCATCATGCCGATCTTCTGCCGTGTATTAAATATTGCAACCGGTGTTTATTCTAGCGTTTTGCTTCTTCGCGGATAAGGCCGTTGAGTTGATGTGAGCTTCGCCCCGATCTTCGGTTGAACCTTCGGCAATGTTTTCAGGCGAGCATCTCCCCCTTTCTACCTATCTTACTTTTATAGTATTTTTTCCCTCCTGTTGATCCATTGCTATCTGTGTCGCGATGCTCTAGTTTTCGTACCTGTGATATCCCCGGCAGCCTTATATTGCCTTGGACACATTCTATTACATGTTGTTTGGTAGATAGTTGGACTTGCGCGTCGTAGTCGCTTGCTCAGAATCTTTGTGCGTGTTGTCAAGTGCCACGATTGTTGATGTTTTGCCGCATGTTGATGTTGGAGATGATCATAGTTTTACTTATCGTTCACTTTAATTTGTTTAACAACTAAAATTGAAATAAGCGAGGCATCGGTGGGTGATAGAAAATATTTGGTTTCGAGCCCACTTGTGTCCGTAGGACCCCGAGTACTTGATACTGTTCCTTGATTTATCGCGCTATCCACATCCGGGGAGGTATATGGGACCCCGAGCGAGCTTGATTCGATCTTATTTCTTGGGGCCACAAACTAGTTTGAGGTTTTATTTATGATCTGTACTTATACCATGCTATACGTATTTAAATTGTGCGAGGAGCACCTTTGTCTTATTTAGGATCGGGACACGATTCATGGTGTCGACAAGCCCAGCCACACTTTCGGGTTCCCGATCGTTCACACCGTCTACCCAAACCTTGAGTCGAGTCTCGAATCGGTGGCTTCGTTAAGGTCTACTCAATGGGGTGGCCCCAAATATTCTGAATCTGTGATTGATTGTGATCGTGAAAGCCTCGTTGGGTTTTGATTTGGTTTTTCCGAGGTTGATCGAGCGTGTGTTGCTATTGGTGCACCCCGGCCGGGTAAAACTTTCTGAAAGCCGTGTCCGCGGATATGGACGACTTGGAGCACAGTATCTAGACCATAGACAAGCATAACTAAAGTTTATTGCTATAAATTTGACTTTATAATGACTAGTAATCAGCTTCACTATAACGGAATGGCTAAATAATACTGCCCACAATTGCTTGTTTGGAGTGTCGCTTGCGACCATTGTACCTGGCTAGTAAGTATTGCAACTACAACGGAATGGCTAAATGAAAGTATCAACAACTGCTGGGTTTTTGGGTTTATCTCATGCTATCTGTATCTGCTTAGTAATTGATGCAACCACAACGGAATGAATAACTAAAAGTGCCCACTGCTTATTTTATCAGGATGATTATCTATACTTGACTAGTAATTGCCGCAACGATAACCGAATAAATAAAACTGCCAACGGTGTGAATTCCTCGGTTGACTTCCTTGTTTGGTCTCGAGGGGGAAACACCAGGATGGGTTTGTTTGGTGTTAGCTTCAGGTTGGATCCGGATAGGTCATTCTTACCCCTCTCTGATAACCGCCAGTTGTATCGAGTCTCTATAGGTTGTTTAGTGCATCTTTGTCGCCGCCGCTTGATCCACCATACGTATGTGGCGAGGACCATGAAATGTAGCCTCGCCGTCTTGGCCTCGATCTTGGCGCTCCTTCTTTTCCTTTGCCCTTTGTCGGCACCCCTTTGTTTAAGCGAGTTACGAGATCGGCGTCGTTAGCGAGGTTACCCTTCCGCTTGGCACAGGCGGTTATGGGCGCCATTGGTTATTCATCGGGGCTCTTAGCCCCATTTGCATCTTGTCCGTAGTCGGACGCTCTATCATTCAAGGTGATTTGGATCTTTGTATATTATATCGTATTCTTGACTCAGAGTCGTTGTTGTTTATATATGCTACATGGGTCCCATCGAGGACTGTTGTGTAATGTTATTACTTCGTTTTCCACCCGCACGAAAGTGCCTGGTGGGCACCTTTGAATCGTTTCTATGCGGGTTTGGCGGGAATCGCTGAAACTTGCATAGGTCCGATTCTGAGGGTGTTACACGTTTCTTCTCCACTTTTCCTGTTTCTTATCTTCTCCTCTTCTCTCCATCCGCCACCAACGCCGCCCCTTGTGTCGGCCCTGTAGGGATTCGTAGCATGGAAAACAAAAATTTTCTACCGCATACAAACAAACAAGCCAAGATCTATCTACTAGATTGTAGCAACGAGTCGATAGAATAACTCACCCTTGAAGATTTCAAAGTGTTTAACGAGAGCGGATTCTCGTGGGTGATGTAGCCGTACTCTTGCCGATCTCAAGATCGTGTAGACGATCCTTAGGTCTTTGCGTTAAGCGGCGCTCCCATGATCGGTCACATGTTGGTACTGATGAAGACCTTCCTCTCCTTGTTCCGGCAGCGGAGGTTGTAGCACTCTCCTCGCGATTCCAAGACGGCGTGGTACCGGAAGTAGAGGGGAGATCTCGCAGGGCTTCGCCTTAAGCCGGAGCGAGTATGGTGGACTATGAGAGAGGCCTTGGTGATCTAGGGTTTAGAGGCACCAAGGAGAGAGGGCTAGGCCGGCGGCTAGGGTAAGAGGAGGTCCCCAACTCGGGGGCTAGGAGGAAACCCTAGGGCGGCGGCGACGACTTGGTGGTCGGCGGCTAGGGTTAGGGTTTGGTGGGGCAAGGTGTAAGTCTAGAGGGGCAGCCCTGCCCCTCCTTATATAGGTGGGAGGGAGCGGCCAAGGGGGAAGGAGTCCTCCCCCAACTCGGCCTCCTTGGCCGACGGTGGAGGGAGAGGAACTCCTCCCCAAGTAGGTTTCCTACTCTTCCTCCACCAAGCAAACTTGTCGTTTGACTTTTCAAATTGGCGTTTTACTTTTCAAACTATGATTTGATTTATCCCTTTATTTTGCTCAGCGATGACACCTAGTACATGGTGCAACCATTCCAACTTGTTATGACACATTCATGTACCCTTCCCCTCCGGAGTGCCGGACCTTCCAGAACCTTTTAGAACATTCCCGATGAAAACACCGGAATCATTCTCCAACCCCGAAACAGGACTTTCCTTATATGAATCTTATTCTCCAGACCATTCCGGATCTCCTCGTGATATCCCGGATCACATCCGAGACTCCGAACAACATTCGGTCTCTTACTCATCATTTCATAACTACTCAACAACATCGAATCCTTAAGTGTGTATCCCTACGGTTCGTGAATTATGCGGACATGATCGAGACACTTCTACGAACAATAACCAATAGAGGAATCTGGAAATTCATATGGCTCCCACAAATTTCTATGATTATTTTGCGATCGAATGAAACACTTACATACGATACCAATTTCCCTTTGGCTCACGATAGTTTACTTATCCGAGGTTTTGATCATCGGTATCTCTGCATACCCAGTTCAACCTCGTTACTAATAAGTACTCTTTTCTTGTTCCCGTGATATGTGATCCCTTGTGAGACAGTCACATGCTTGCAAGCCAATTGGATGATATTCCACCGAGAGGGCCCAGAGTATATCTATCCGTTATATGGATGGACAAATCCCACTCTTGATCCATGTGTCTCAACCCATACTTTCCGAACACTCAATGCCACCTTTATAACCACCCAGTTACGGTGTGGTGTTTGATGTCATCAAAGCATCCTTCCGGTGATGGTGATATGCATGATCTCATGGTCGAAGGAATTAGGTTACTATGTATCAGAAAGCATATAGCAATTGAACTATTAAAATGACTTGATCTTTATGCTACTCTTATCTATAGGAGTATGTGGGAGTAAGTCCACCAAAGTCCATACTTGGTTTTCGTACATGGATCCAATCTCGGATTTCATGGCTTCTTGCCATTTATTGGAATCTGGGCTCATCATCGCTTCCTCATATGTCGCAGGGTCATCGGTGTTGTCCACCAACATGACACTCATAACGGGATCATACCAATCAGGAGTGGTACGAGTTCTCGTTGCTCTGTAGCAATTTCAACCAAAGTTTCATGATCATCATCATTAGCTTCCTCTCTTATTGGTGCAGGCACCACAGGAAATTCTTCCGGTGCTGCGCTACTCGCAAGTTTGAGAGAAGGTTAGACAACCTCGTCTACTTTCCTTCCAGTCACTTCTTTCGAGAGAAATTCCTTCTCTAGAAAGAATCCATTCTTGGCAACGAAGATTTTGCCTTTGGATCTATGATAGAAGGTATACCCAATAGTTTCCTTCGGGTATCCTATGAAGACGCATTTTTCCGCTTTGGATTCAAGCTTGTCCGGCTGTAACTTCTTTAAGGAACGACAATTTAGGTTTCTTCCCAAACCATAATTCATACGGTGTCGTTTCAACGGATTTAGATGGTGCCCTATTTAAAGTGAATGCGTCTGTTTCTAATGCATAACCCCAAAATGATAACGGTAAATCTGTAAGTGACATCATAGAACAAACCATATCTAAGAGAGTTCGATTACGACGTTTAAACACACCATTACGCTGTGGTGTTCCCGGCGGTGTCAATTGTGAAAGTATTCCGCATTTCTTCAAATGCTCGCCAAACTCGTAACTTAGATATTCACCTCCACGATCAGATCGTAGAAATTTAATCTTCTGTTACGCTGATTCTCCACCTCAGTTTGAAATTCCTTAAACTTCTCAAAAGTTTCGGACTTATGTTTCATGAAATAGATATACCCATATCTACTCAAGTCATCCGTGAAGGTAAGAACATAACGATAACCACCGCGCGATGCTACACTCATTGGACCACACACATCGGTATGTATGATTGCTAATAAGTCCGTAGCTCGCTCCATCATACCAGAAAATGGAGTCTTAGTCATTTTACCCATCAGACATGCTTCGCATCTTTCAAGTGATTCGAAATCAAGTGATTCAAGAAGTCCATCGGAATGGAGTTTCTTCATACGCTTCACTCCAATGTGACCAAGACGACAGTGCCACATATAGGTCGAGTTATCGCTTGATTTCAAACGTTTGGCTTCAATGTTATTAATATGTGTATTTCCACTATCGAGATTCAATAAGAATAGACCATCTATCAAAGGTGCATGTGCATAAAACATATTACTCATATAAATTGAACAACCATTATTCTCGGACTTAAAAAAGTAACCGTCTCGCAATAAACAAGATCCCGATATAATGTTCATGCTTAACGTAGGCACCAAATAACAATTATTTAAGTATAAAACTAATCCCGATGGTAGATGAAGAGGTAGCGTGCCGACCGCGATCACATCAACCTTTGATCCATTTCCTACGCGCATCATCACCTCGTTCTTCGCTAGCTTCCATTTATTCTGCAGACTTTGTTTGAGTTACAAATATGAGCAACCGAACCCGATCAAATACCCGAGCACTACTACGGTACTAGTGAGATACATATCAATAACATGTATATCGGATATACCTTTCTTCTTGATGTTGCCGTTCTTCAAATCCGCCAAGTACTTTGGGCAATTCCGCTTCGAGGACCTTCTCCCTTGCGATAAAAGCACTCGATCGGGCTTAGGTCCATCCTTGGTCTTCTTAATCGTGCGGTAACTTTCTTACCACCCTTCTTGAAGTGTCCCTTTTGCTTAGACTTGCCTTTCTTGAATTTGGTGGTCTTATTGACCATCAACACTTGGTGATCTTTCTTGATCTCCACTTCTGCAGATTTTAACATGGAGAAGAGTTCTGGCAACTGCTTGTTCATGCTTTGCATATTGTAGTTCATCACAAAGTTCTTGTAACTTGGTGGTAGTGATTGGAGGACACGGTAAATCCCCAAAGCATTAGGAATCACTATACCCAAGCTTTGGAGTTTGTTTGCGTGCCCAGACATCTTAAGCACATGCTCACTGACAGAGCTGCCCTCTTCCATCTTGCAGTTAAAGAACTTTTCAGAAGCCTCATAGCTCTCAACTGCCGCGTGAGTCTCAAATATCAGTTTGAGTTCACGGACAATATCATGTGGGTCTAAATTCTCAAACCTTTTCTGAAGCTCCGATTCCAAACCATACAAGATAGCACACTGAACTGTGGAGTACTGATTCTTCTGATCGAGGTAAACATTCTTTACTTCATCGGTAGCATCAGCTGCAGGCGGGTCACCCAGCGGTGCATCCAGCACATAGGTTAAATTACCAGCATTGAGGACAATCCTCAAATTGCGGAACCAATCCGCGAAGTTGCTTCCGTTGTTTTTCAACGTTTCTTTCTCTAGGAACGCATTAAAATTGATGGTAGGGGCTGGCATTGATCTACAAAATATTTGCAATAGTTTAGTCTAAGTTTATAACAAATTGAGTTCTAATTAATAGTTAAATTAATCTAGGTGAACTCCCACTCAAAACAATATCCCTCACATTGTTTTAGTGATCACACGAACCAAATCCACCACATTAAAACTGATCATCACGAGAGTTGATGTAGCTTCAATGGCGAACAATCGACATGTTCATCATATCAACTATATGATTCATGCTTTACCTTTCCGTGATCCGTGTTCCGAGACCATGTCTGTACATGCTAGGCTCGTCAAGATCAAACCTTATCTTCCGCATGAGAAAATTTGGCTTGCTCACGTTGTATACACTTGCAGAATCTAACACACCCGATCATCACATGGTGCTTCGAAACAACAAGCTTTAGCAACGGAGCTTACTAAGGATGAACACTTTAGAACTTGAAATTCATGTGCATGAGGGATCATCTTATAATGCTACCGACGTTAACTTAGCAATACAAGATGCATAAAGGATTAACATCACATGCAATTCATAATATGTGATATGATATGGCCTTTCTTCTTTGTGCTTCCGATCTCCATCTTCAAGCACGAACATGATCTCCATCATCACCGGCATTGCATCAAGGTAAGTGACGCTGCTCCATGATTGTCTTCAACTAGCTTCAACTATTACAACTACTTTGAATAGACATGTGGGTCTTAACTAAAATTAAAGACAACCATATGGCTCCTGCCGGTTGCCAACTTACAATAAGGAACATTGCATACATCAAATATAATCACAATCATGGCCATATCACATCACAGCACACCCCTGCAAAACAAAGTTAGACGCCTCTAATTTCTTTGCATATTTTACGTGGTTTGGGGCTTTCAATAAGTGTCGATCTAACTTACGAACAAGAACCACAATGTTGATGTTTAAACTATCAAGTGCCTATTGTAAATTGGATCTATACTATAATGGGAGAGGCAGACACCCGCAAAGCCACTTATGCAATACAAGTTGCATGTTGAGCGTGGAGCAAGTCTCATGAACGATGTCATGTAAGGTTAGCCCGGGCCGCTTCATCCCATCATACTGCAAGATGCAAAGTACACAAGAAGAAATTGATAATAAAAACACCACCGCCCATAATGACCATTGTGTTCTACTCGTGCAACAGATGTACATATAGACACGGCTCTGATACCACTATAGGGGTTCGTAGCATGGAAAAAAAAATTCTACCGCATACAAACAAACAAGCCAAGATCTATCTACTAGATTATAGCAACGAGTCGATAGAATAACTCACCCTCGAAGATTCCAAAGTGTTTAACGAGAGCGGATTCTCGTGGGTGATGTAGTCGTACTCTTGCCTATCTCAAGATCGTGTAGACGATCCTTCCGGCTGCATTCGTCGGCGCTCCGCAATCGGTCACACGTTCGATGTCGATGAAGACCTTCCTCTCCCTTTTCCAGTGACGGCGGAGGTTGTAGCACTCTCCTCGCGATTCGGCGACGACGGCGTGGTACGAGTAGAGGAGATCTCGCGAGGCCTTAAGCCGGAGCGAGTATGGTGAACTATGAGAGAGGCCTTGGTGATCTAGGGTTTAGAGGCACCAAGGAGAGAGGGCTAGGCCGACGGCTAGGGCAAGAGGAGGGCCCCAACTCGGCGGCTAGGAGGAAACCTGTGGCATCCCGCAAAACCACTACTAGAAAATCGCGTTGTTTTTGTGCATTGCGTCATCATGACCGCATGCTCATGTCATCATGCCACATTGCATCTGAGCATCGTCATCATCTTGCATTTGCTTGCATAAAACTATTTTCAGAAAAACCTATTTTTGTTTTCTAGAACGCCCCGTCTTTGTTCAAACGCAAAACCCGGGTCTCCGGATTTATTTTGTTTTGTCTGCTATCGGTTTGCAAAAGCCCTGTTTGAAATAAATAAAATATTTAATTATTTTTGTGGGGAGGCGGCCGAGGCCGGTCGACCTCGACCCCCAGGAATAAAAACGGTCCATCTAAACCAGCCCCCTCTAATTCCTAAAACCACCCAAACCTAACCTACCCACCTCTCGCCACCTCGCCCCTCCCCAACTTCCTATCCCCCCCGCCACATCATCAATCCACCACTTTTCCCCTCTCTCCCTCTCTCACCCACAGCCTCTCTACCCCCTCTCCCTTACAGGCCGACCCCACCCGCCTGGCCCACATCCTCTCTCTCTCTCCCTCTCTCTCTCCACCCCACACACCCACACCCACACCCACGCCACACCACCCTCTGCCTCCAATCTCCCCACACGTGGACCCGTCCCTGCCCCACACAGCTCTCCACGTGCCCGCTCTTCTCCTCTCTCCTTCCTCCACCGCGGCGCCCCGCACCTCCCTGCCTCCACCGAGCTTGCCGCCTCCTGCCTCTTCCTCCTCGGCCTCCACTCCTCTCCTCACCAGTGGTGAGCCACGAGCCCCTCGTGCCAGCCCAGCAACCTCGCCCGCAAGGCCGGGCAGCTCCCAGTCGCCTCCTCGCCACCCTTCTCCTCCACCTCCGGCCGCTCCTCCTTTCTCCGTGGCTGCCTCCACACTGCACCTCCGCCTCGCTCTCCGCGCCTCCTCCAGCCCGCCTCCGTCGACCCATGAGCCCCCTCGCCGCCTTGTGCCTCCACTGCCGCCTCGCCTCACTCGCCACTCTCGCCTGTCGGCTTCCATGATCGCCTCTCCGCGACTCCTCCTCCTCGAGCCAGCCACCCCCGTGCTGCCCGGCAGCTCCTCGCTGCATGGCGTCCCGGGCGCCACCTCCTCTCCTCGCCACGTCCGCGTCTCCCATGCCGGAGCCCCATTCTTGCCGTCCTCCTCCGCCTTTGTCGGCGTCCTCTCGCTGCCTCGCTCGGGCCCGCTGGCTCGCCCACCTCCGCCGTTTCCCTAAATCGCCACACGGCTCCCCTCTGCAGCCGCCACCGCCATGGCCTCCGGCCGACGCCTTCTCGCCCGCCCGCCAACCGCCGTCGACCGCCGTTCGCGACTGGCCCCACGCCTCCCCTGTCTTCCTCCGCGGCCGCTGTCGTCCTCGGCCGCACATCGCCTCGCCAGCCGACCCGTCCGTGGCCTCCTTGGCGCCTCGAGTCCGGCCTCGGCCTCACTTCGCCCGGCCAAGGCTCCCGTCCTGGACCTCGCGTCTTCGCCCTCGCCGGGCCTCTCCTTGTTGGCTCCTCGTCGACGCATTGCACATACGAGAACGGTGCAACAACAAGAGGCTCTAGGTAAGATCGCCCAGCGCCGGTGACAAGATCTTCCCGCCGAGCCCTGCGGTACCAAGATCGGCACGGACCCGATCCCGACGAGACCCGACGACGAACCAAGTCCGTCAACGACAAACAAGTTAGAACCCCAAGATCTTCCCCGGCACCGAGGACGCCTACACGGAACGGCAAGATCCCCACACGGACGCGAACCCCAAGACCCTAAGGCCCCGAACCGAAGACCCGAACCCGAAGACGCCAAGGTCGCCGATGCAGCATGCCAAGTACTTCACCCCAAATGAGACAAGTACTACTTCCCGGTACGCGGACCGACAAGATCGACACTGACCAGGGCGAGTCCGAGGAACCCCGACACCGAACCAAGCTCTTCTTCTCGGATGCAACAAGACCTACTTCCTTTGTCCGGTCACGATCCCGCCGAGGCCGAACCCCAGATCCGAACCCTGAGACCGAACCCCGAACCCGGAACCCCAAGTTCATCGAGACCCTCTAATGTGTGCCCCTTTCCGAAACCCTATTTTATAATATAATACAACTTGTCGCATATTAATTGTTCATGCATGCATCCTTGTATGTGGTTTGGGGGCCTTATGCCGATTCACCTCATAACTAAATATGGGGCTCATATGCGGGCAAATCTAGCCTTATATTGGCCTCATTTAAATTTGTGTAGCGAACCGGTGCTATCTTTTGCCAAGTTAAGACAACATCTAAATTGCGGGGTAGCTAAATAACTTGTACCGTTTAATTAATTGTCGGGACCCCGGTTCCACTTAATATTGACCTAATTGCATCGCATCTTGGCCATGCCATGCACCATGCATGCATCATGCCGATCTTCTGCCGTAGTATTAAATATTGCATCCGGTGTTTTTTCTAGTGTTTTGCTTCTTCGCGGATAAGGCCGTCGAGTTGATGCGAGTGTCGACCCGATCCTGGATCACATTCGAGACTCCGAACAACATTCGGTCTCTTACTCATAATTCCATAACTACTCAACAACATCGAATCCTTAAGTGTGTCTCCCTACGGTTCGTGAATTATGCGGACATGATCGAGACACTTATCCGAACAATAACCAATAGAGGAATCTGGAAATTCATATGGCTCCCACATATTTCTACGATTACTTTGCGATCGAATGAACCACTTACATACGATACCAATTTCCCTTTGTCTCACGATAGTTTACTTATCCGAGGTTTTGATCATCGGTATCTCTGCATACCAAGTTCAACCTCGTTACCGATAAGTACTCTTTTCTCGTTTCCGTGGTATGTGATCCCTTGTGAGCCAGTCACATGCTTGCAAGCCAATTGGATGACATTCCACCAAGAGGGCCCAGAGTATATCTATCTGTCATATGGATGGACAAATCCCACTCTTGATCCATGTGTCTCAACCCATACTTTCCGAACACTCAATGCCACCTTTATAACCACCCAGTTATGGTGTGGTGTTTGATGTCATCAAAGCATCCTTCCGGTGATGGTGATATGCATGATCTCATGGTCGAAGGAATTAGGTTACTATGTATCAGAAAGCATATAGTATGCTAACTATTAAAATGACTTGATCTTTATGCTACGCTTATCTATAGGAGTATGTCCATCATATCATTCTCCTAACGATATGATCTTGTTGTTAATAACATCTCAATGTTTGTGATAGAGAAACCACAATCATTTATTAACCAACAAGCTAGTATTATAAAGAGGCTTTACTAGGGACTCTAATTTAGTTTACAAATCACACAAGCATTAATGTTTCCTTGTTAATACTGTTATAGCATGAATGTAAACATTTATCATAAACACAAAGATATAATAATAACAACATTTATTATTGCCTCTAGGGCATATCTCCAACAGGCCCGATCCAACCCATTGCTATTCTACCGCCTGGGGGCTGCTCCCCTTCTGCAAAGATCACGAAAAGTTTGCTGCCTCCCGCAGCAAGGAGCTCGCCACGTACTGCAAGCGCTCACCACCGCCGTCGATGTCGCCATGGCTACAAACGCTCTTTTTTTTTGCTACAAAGTCCAGCCTACGCTGCTACGGGAGATGGAAAAATCTGCTACAAGCCATCCGCCATGGAGACCCCACTGTTGCAAGTCGTCGGCCACCTGCTGCCGGCGGTTCTAGACGTTGCTACCTTGGGCGGCGTCGGCCACCTGTTGTTGGTGGTTCTAGGCGTTGCTACCTTCGACGTTGGAGTTTGCTACCTTGGATGGCGGACGGTTCTAGGCGTTGCTACACGCGCTGCCACCATTCCTGGCGCCCGCTACACGCGCGGACACCGGTCACATTGGCCTCCACCACGGCGAGCTCTCTCCTTGGGCTCACCTTCATGGCCGGTGGTGCTGCGGCGGGGAGGCATCGGCGCATCTACTGCTGGCGTTCCTTTCATCCAGGTCCTGCAATGCCCTGACCTAGCCGGCCTTGCCACGTCCCTGCTGATGAAGCTTCTCCATGAACGCCGCTTCTCCATCTACAGTTGCAAGTTTTTTCTCGCTATAAGGTCTCCGACGAAATTGCTATTTTGCTAAAGAAACTGCTACACACGGTGACCGGATCTGCTACATATGACTTGTGGTTTTGCTACATGCGGCAAGTATAACTCGGCGCCTCATGCTCTGTCGCCGCTTGCTCCCGAAGCAGCGGGATCCGCGGAGAGAGATACTCTCTTGTGTTGTGCGTGGTCGGAGAAAGATTCGGAGTAAGTAGTGATGCTATTGCAGGCGGGGCAAACCCTATTTCGAAAAGAAAAAGTAGTCTGCTAGGCCATAGGAAGGCCCTTGATCAGTCCTTGGTAATTAAGGGCTCACCTTTCGGTAAGAGTAATTGGTGTACGGACTAGCAGACCGTGGTTGGGTCATCAACCGCTTAGTCTAGTGCTACTGCTGCTGCTAGCTTCGGCCGTGTCTACATTATAGCTCGATCCGGACGCTCCGTGGCGCTTCATACAGTCGCCCGATGTATATATCAACAAAAACGTCGATGTCGACGTAGGGTGTACCGGGTTGCGTCATCGGAGATCCGATCGTGACAACTCCCTAGTTAGCCTGTGCAGCTGCAATGTCGTTCTAACTTACTTATGAAATCATCGGAAACTTTCCCGAACTCTGAAATAGGACTTTCCTTATATGAATCTTATTCTGCGGACCATTCCGGATCTCCTCGTGATATCCCGGATCCCATCCGAGACTCCGAACAACATTCAGTCTCTTACTAATCATCCCATAACTACTCAACAACATCTAATCCTTAAGTGTGTCTCCCTACGGTTCGTGAATTATGCGGACATGACCGAGACACTTCTCCGATCAATAACCAATAGAGGAATCTTTAAATTCATATGGCTCCCACATATTTCTACGATTACTTTGTGATCGAATGAACCACTTACATACGATACCAATTTCCCTTTGTCTCACGATAGTTTACTTATCTGAGGTTTTGATCGTCGGTATCTCTGCATACCTAGTTCAACCTCGTTACCGATAAGTACTCTTTTCTCGTTCCCGTGATATGTGATCCCTTGAGCGGTCACATGCTTGCAAGCTAATTGGATGACATTCCACCGAGAGGGCCCAGTATATCTATCCGTCATACGGATGGACAAATCCACCCTTGATCCATGTGCCTCAACCCATACTTTCCAAACACTCAATGCCACATTTATAGCCACCCAGTTACGGTGTGGTGTTTGATGTCATCAAAGCATCCTTCCGGTGATGGTGATTAACATGATCTCATGGTCGAAGGAATTAGGTTACTATGTATCAGAAAGCTTATAGCAAATGAACTATATTAAATGACTTGATCTTTATGCTACGCTTAACTATAGGAGTATGTCCATCACATCATTCTCCTAATGATATGACCATGTTGTTAATAACATCTCTATGTTCATGATCAGGAAACCATGATCATATATTAACCAACAAGCTAGTTTAACAAGAGGCTTTACTAGGGACTTTTTTATGTTTACAAATCACACAAGTATTAATGTTTCCGGTTAATACAATTATTTTTTGAGCTGCGGTTAATACAATTATAGCATGGTATGTAAACATTTATCATAAGTATGAAGATATGATAATAACCACTTTATTATTGCCTCTTGGGCATATCTCCAACAGTCTCCCACTTGCACTAGAGTCAATGATCTAGTTTCAAACCTTTGTGTATTCAACACCTATGGCTTTCTGGTGTCGTATGTACAAAATTGCTAGTGGTCAACTGATCTCCGGATCTGACACTTCCAGGTCCGTGTGTAATTGCATGTCTTTGCGTCTCTACGCATCACTCATTCTCTAATGAGATGACTTCGTACAAATTTGTTCCTTTGGTGTGACCTTTAGTTCTTTGGGGTTAAAACATGTTGATAATATTGTCGTACAATATATGTTCATAGTACTATCCCACTGTGAACTACACCTAGTTTTATAACAAACTACTTGACACAAATGCCCTCTTTTGCTGCTATAATAGCAGTCATATACTTAGCCTTTTGTTGTAGTATCTGTCACAATGTCTTAACTTTGGAATTCATCCAAATTTATTATAAAACTTACTTTCCATCATATTGTGCCACCGTTAGTTTAGATTGAGATAAACTTAATTTGTACTTTGTGACAAAACTAGTATCAATGTAATTCATTTACAATGAACTAACCATCTATTTGTCATTTCTACAAAATAATATATTCTTAGTTCTTTTACAAGATCATAAAAATATCTTTACTATCGTCCAATGATTATCTTATGAATCATTCTGGTATATGCTCATAACATTTAGAGCATAGGACATATCTGTGTTTGTACATATCACAGTATGATTGATATAAATACTCTTTGTGATTTCATACATCAAGTATCAATCTATACTTAAATCTTTGTTTTCACTTACCAAGTGTCAATACACTTGAATATATCATCAATATTGAACTCATTCAATCCTTTCTGTGCGACAAGAACCTTTATTGTAGTTTCCATATTGAACTTATTCAATATATAATCTATGTACTTTCGGCACAACCATATTAGCGTCTATTGATGCCAAATATTTGGGTTTTGCCTAAGTCTTTCATCGAGATGAAATTCTTAATATGTGTTAATAAAAGATACATTATTTCCAATCAACAATATGTCTTCCACATAATGTATTAGAAACATGTCTTAGCGCTCCCACTTAATTTCTTGCAAATGCAAGCATCTTCATTGTCTCTGATGAAATTAAACTCTTTTAACAGTTTCATCATAGTGAAGATTTTAACTCCGCGATGCTCACTTCAACCATTGAAGTTTGCATATGCTTTTAGCATCCTTTGAATTAACAAAACCATATGGACCGCGTTATGCACATGTCCTAGGTAACAATTCTATTAGAAGAACTTGTTTTGTTTATTCAACTACCACATAACAAAATTATATATAGTGGTTGCTACATTAATCCGTCTACACTAAATATCGCTATGAAAGATCAAATCTTGTCATAGTCAACCTTTGAACATTGTTGTGAACTCTTTCCCAACATGTCGACCATTTCATAGATGCGAAACATCCATGTCTATTTCTTTATAGATCCAAACACAACTGTAAGGTCTTACACCTTTCTCGAGGGTCCTTCAAGTTCAAAAGTTGATTTCTCGTGTATGGAACTATCACGGATTTTATGGCTTCAAGCCATTTGACGGAGTCAGGGCTCATCATCGCTTCTTTGCATGTAGTCGGATCATTATTGTCAAATAATGATTTGACTCTCAAATCTTGGTATTTGATTGTTTACCCGACCTACTTGTTTCAATAGGAACTTAGACCTCTGTGACCGCAACCTTTGAGGCACGTGAGCCATGAGCATTATTCTTTGCCTCGAACACTTTTGGTGCGCAACTTTGCACATATAGCTAAGGTTCTTTTAACCTTATCAAAGTTCTATTGTCCTACCCCTTATCTTTTCACAAAAAATTCCTTCTCAAAGAAACTTGACGTTCTAAGCGACAAACACTTTTGTCTCCGGTGTTTATGGAGGAATACTTATGATTATACAAAAAGCGAGTTCATCCGACTTTGGTTGCAAACATCTTTCTTATACATAGCATACCAATGTTTAAGAAAGGACTACTTGGGTTTTATCCCAAAGATAACTTTATATGGTGTCATTTCAACGGATTATGATGAAGCTCTTTTCAGTGGAAAAAGGTAGTCTCTCAACCTTTTTTTAATCTTTAAAATATAATGGCAGTTTTATGAATTACACCTTTGATCTTACCATGTCAAACAAGGTTTAATTACATATCTCGAACGCTCCATACTCTTATGGTGTTTCGGGAAATGCAAATCTACGGAATGATTCCTTAAATCTTAGGTATTATGCTAAACTTGTAACTCAAATATCTTCTTTTATGATCTTATCATAAACTATTTATATTCTTGTTTCAATGATTTTGCACTTCATCTTGAAAATCTTTGAACTTTTCAAATGTTTCATACTTCATCCTTATTAAGTATTCATATATTCACTCAAATTTTCAGAGAAAGCATATGAAGTTGAAATCCATCGCTCTTGACTACACATAATGGACTTCATACAACAATATGTACAAGTTCCAATAAGCTAGTTATTCATTCCCTTTTAGCCTATGAACGAAGTTTTAATTATCTCTAGGAAAATTTCACAAGCATCATTTGATCAAATCGAACCAGGCAAATGAAGTACAGATTATCTGGCACTCACCTCATCCATTAAAGCTTGCATCTGTGTTCCAGCAAATCGAACCAGTAAATCGCGAGCGCCTCTTCTCCTACAAATTTGGCCCGTCCCCTCTCTGCTCCTCCTGCTGCAAGCGCCTGACAGCATGATTTACGCCACCGGCAGTCGCTTACCGATCTAATAATCAACCTCTTGGAGCTCACCTTGGTGAAATCTCTATGAACAGATCAAGTGCTGAAATCTCTACTAGAACAGTCCGTCCAAGCAGTGCAAAGGGGATAAGGACAAGTAAAAAAATAAAAGGCAGGTTTATTTTATAGAATAATACTAATAGAAAGGTACGGCCTACGGAGAAAGAGAGATGGTACGATCCCATCACTATTTAGACGCAGAATTTAGTGCCTCTAAATGGTAACCAATTGTGGCACTTCTAATTGTGCCTCTGTTGATATACTTTTAGTGGCATTATCACAAAAAATGCCTCTAAAAGTTATGTTTTTTGGAGGCACGGGTCAAAGTGTCATTGATAGTTTACATGAAGGCACTACAGTGTGCCTCTAGTTTTCAAAACATTAGAAGGATAAACTATTAGTGGCACTTTTAAAACTGTCACTAAAAACTCATATTTTAAGACACTATTTTTAAAGTGCCATAAAAGATATAATTAGAAACAGTTTGAAAAAGTGTCTCTAAGAAAAATACCTCTAATTCCCGAACGTGCCGTAGCGGGTGGCGTGGCAGCGGGGACGGCGGCAACAGTAATAATTCCGCGCTGCCTCTGTGCTCTGTCGCCGCTTGCTCCCGAAACGAAAGCTGGGATCCGCATCGGAGGAGAGATACTCTCTTGTGTTGTGCGTGGTCACGAGAAAGATTCTGGAGTAAGTAGTGCTGCTACTCCTACTTGCAGAGGCCGGGGCAAACCCTATTTCGAAAAGAAAAACAGTAGTGCTGCTAGGCCATAGGAAGGTCCTTGATCAGTCCTTGGTAATTAAGGGCTACTGCTACGAGTAAGAGTAATTGGTGTACAGACTAGCGCTGACACTGTAGTTGGGTCATCACTCATCAACTGCCTAGTCTAGTGCTACTGCTGCTGCTAGCTTCGGCCGTGTCTACATTCGCGTATCAAGCTGAATTAGTCTAGTGCTACTGCTAATGCTCGATCCGGACGCTCCGTGGCGCTTCATACAGTCGCCCGATGTATATATCAACAAAAACGTCGATGTCGACGTAGGGTGTACCGGGGTGCGTCATCGGAGATCCGGTCGTGACAGCTCCCTAGTTAGCCTGTGCAGCTGCATCGGCATGTCATCCCAGCTCCTGAATGTCAATGGTTCACGCCTGCAGTTGCGGTTTATAATTGCCGAATTCGCGTATGTTGTTCTCCGTATTCATCTTGGCAATGCTGCTTGAACAAGAGACATCGTTAAAACTTACACTAGTACGACCGTCGTAACTCTTCAACGCCTTAGCCTCGTTGCTGCAAGAAGGAAACGTTTCCTCTCTCATTTTCTTTACAGGCAAGAAGAGGACGTTTCCACGCGAAAATGCGCCAACATCCGACCGGACGAGCCGTCTGAAGTGTGTCGGCCGATTCACGATGATTGCGCCAGGCCGGGTCAAGAACAGAGCTCTACTCCTGCTAACTTGGCCTTTTGCGGGCGCCGGGAAGAAGCGGCATTCCGGCGGCGTCCTCGGCCATAGTAAATGTCATTTCGGAATTAATTACTCGTACTACCTTGGCATGCCCCGACAGCAAAAAAGTGCAATCAAGCTGCGCCTTTTTCGCCTTCGACTTTTCCCCGTCGTCGCGTGTCGTGGCTAGCTAGATGGATGGGGCACGTAGAGGTACGTTCACGTAGGAGTATTTGGGAGGGACCTCGCGGTGAAGCCGTGCGCGTTTCATCTCACGTTCTGTCGTCCATTTTGCTTACTGCTATATATACGTCGTCCACTCTTGGCCCTTTCCCATGACAGTCCTCATCGCCGAGCTCACAAATATATATAGGGGGTTGCGCTCATTCAAAAACCTCTCATTCGCATGCCATGAGCATTAACGACCAAAAACCACCAATTAATCCTTGATGGTGGCAAAGTTTTGCCGCTTAGCCGAGTCCTACCAAAAACCAAAATCTCATTACATATACACATAGCTAGCATACCCGGACCGAAACTTGATGTGTGCATGCAGCCGACTCTAGCCCCCTTTTGCAGAGTTGGCAAATGCCTCAATTTGGGCATATTCGACTCTCTAGTCCATCAGTCATCCATACCCGAACCTATACAAAGTTAGCCAACGCAAAAAAAAATTGCATTTCGGGGAAACCGATTGCTCGGATGCACGAGGATGAAGTACACCAAAAACAAACTACGGATTACAAGGTACTCCTTGTGCTGATTGAATTGATGCACTGGTTATCTGAACCAAAAATGCAAACTAATGGAAAGAGCTACGCGTGTATTATATTTTTAACACTCCTCCTCACGTTTAGACTATTTTAGTCCTTAGCGTGGGTTTGGTGAAGGCCACAGAATCTTTTTTTACTGTGTAAGCAGGGTCTTAAACTTGAGGCCTAACTTACTCGATCTGTATTAAATTGATCTTATGGCCATACAACCAAAAGTCTGAACTAATGAAAAGGGCTAGACGTGTATTATATTTTTAACAGTGCTCATAGAGCCATAGACATTACGAGAGCGGTAAATAGGCATATAAAAAAATCAACAAAGCGCGGTAAGTATGTGTTAGTATATTATATGCTACTGTGTCCCTTACCAAGGATTACAAGAGAGGTTGCCAGAGGTTGCCCTTGAATAAAGGTTAAACTTCAGTGTACGTATTTTACTTTAAAGATGTGTCTGATCGACGCAAATTGCGATTAGCCCACGTCGGTGTCCCTCGGACCTTGGTAGGAACGGATAAGCCGTCCCGATAAACCCATAATCTAGCCCGGCCGGGCAACTTGCTCTCCGCTCTCCGGTGACGTGCTTGGCTCGATCGCCGATCGACTCGACATGTAACCTCCCGGCCAACAATTAATCTAGGTGTAGATAATACCGATGCCGTAAGATTAACTCGAGTGACGGCGAGCTAAGCTCGGCGTAGGTTGGTCTTGTGATGTCTTTTGATTGTACTGCCGTGGAGCGCTCTTAGCTTGTCGTCATTTCATTTCAAGTTCCGGCCCACGTACGCAGCTAGGTGGGGTGGGGCTTAGCTTAAAAAAAGGCCGCAGGATGGCCTATCTTTTTCCCTTGGCAGAGTAAATTAGTTTACAGACCACCAATCAGGTTGTCTCGTCCACCTGTTAGGACTGATCGATCGATAGCTCGATTTCTGGCTCAATAATTAGCTAGGTCGACTCTCGGTTTTTCCCAGGGTTCTAGAAGGTTCAGACGACGTTAGAACGAAGCTGATTTTTTTATTTTTTTTAGATGAGAACGAAGCTGAATTAAGAAAAGGTCAAATGTACTTATACTAGTACTACAGATGTCACTCTCCTGAGATCGATCTTGAAGAATAACTATGAGCAAGTATTTTCCTCACTTAAATAATACACCCGGTGACAGAACCTAGATGGACAGACTCTACGTTTAATCAAAATAATCAACCCACCGTCTGGGTATGGACATAGCTCCGTTTCTTCTTCGGTCCACCGGAATTTGCGAGCAATTAACTAAAATCTCAACTCGTACACATCTTAAGTAGAGTACTAGTACGAAATTGACGCAATGAAGTGGCGCCGGAGTACGCGAGCAGTGCATGTCGCTTTTCAGTCCCATGCATGCCATTAGAGTTATGCACAACTTATTACTGCTCCTGCCGTTGAGATAAGTGTGCTCTGTCCAATTTTCGCAGGCTTGAGTAAGTAGAGCCGTACTCCGGCTACCTGGTGGTTGCGAGCTCGCGATCAGCAACGGCGAGGGGCCCCCCGGAAAGATGTCTCCATCGGATGATTAAGCGGCCGGGATCATCCGACGGATTAACTAACTACTAATCGACGACACGGGGCAGGTGGCGCACCGACCGTATCATGCAGCGTGTGTGCACGCGTAATTTTGCTTGCAGCGAGAATATTTCGCAAGCAACAGTCGGGTTTTCGCGTCGGTCCAAGCGGGGGGCAGAGGCAGAGGCAGAGCAGGGCACGGTGGAGATGAGATGCTGCTCTGCTCTGCTCTGTCGCGCTACTGTGTTTGCGTGGGCATCAGGGCAGGGGCAGGGGCATGCATGGCACGGCATCAGCCTCTGCTGGTCTGTTGGATCTGCGAAGCGCACTAGTACTCCAGTAGACTGCTGCTCTCCAGGCAACAACAGTTCCGTCTGGTACTGGGTCTCACCACTCCTCGCCTGCCTCTTGTTCTGTTTCCTTCGCCAAAAGATTCCGGCACCAGCAGCCTGCACGGTCACGGTACGCACGGCACACGGGGACCGCGCACCATGTCTGCTTTGTTCGCGCCCGCACGCACGCTGCTCCCTTCACATCGGGTCACGCTCGTACGTGTCTCGACTCTGAATTTTACTTTTGGGAGATCAATACTACTCCGTATGTGTAGTGCCCGCTTCCCAGCAAAAAAAAAAACCATTTGTGTCTAGGTGGCTTGGGTAGCCTGATGACACATAGAGGATAACTAGCTTGATAGATGCAAAAAAAAAAAAAAAAAAAAACTCAAACTCCACACATTTGGTTGCATGCAGTCGCGGTGCCGGGATCAAGATGTTGTGTTGGCAAACTCATATTACTTATACTCCTTCCGTTTTAAAATATAAGACGTTTTAGGTTTGCGAAAAAAATATATCTAGACTTATTTTAGTGTGTAGATTCATTCAAACTCGAATGAATCTATATACTAAAAGTAGTATAGATACATTTGTTTTACAATGCTAAAACATCTTATAATTTAAAACTGCGGGAGTACTATTCTTTTGCAGGGTTTCCTATGGGCTTTCTCATGGCATAGATGATTTGACAAAATCACGTGACCACATAGAAAACCATTTGTTTCCGATCCAGTCTTTCGCGTCGCTCCCGAGGGATGACAGGGGGGATCCTAATCGCCCCCGCCTTCACCTCTCCCCACCCCCCGTCGTCGCCAAAGGGCGTGTTCGGGCATAGCCAGTGGCAGCGGGGCACCACTCGCCTCCTCACCTGACGGGAGTACCAAGACGTCTCCTGCGGGTAAGTCAGGATGTGGCGTGGCCGCTTTGGCGGTGTGGTGGTTGGCATCTTGGCTGAGTGCACCCGATCTTCCGGGTGGCAAGGGCGACGCAGGGTATGAGCTCCTCTCGGTGGCCATGGACTGCGTGACAGCGAGGCTAGGTCTTATTTTGGGTCTAGGCGCGCCATGTTTGCCGTGCATGCCCGCCATTTTGGTGGCTGCATCGCCGACCAGGTAGTGGGGATGCGTGACTTCTGGTGAAAATCGAGCAAACCTCGGTCATTGCAGACAATGGCGGCGTCTTGTGTGCCATTAATTCGCTGAAGGCTCTGCCTATGCAACTCTCACATACCCGCTTAGGCTGTTCCCAGGGAAAACCTAGATCTGGGTATCCCGGGTCGGATGACGACGGCGCTCGACGCCGTTCTCTGAGGGCATCAACTTGGAGCAGCCGCTGGTCGAAGCAGAAGAAGATGGAGTAGCTTTGTCTTGCATGGAATATTTGACGGCAATGTCAAGTCATGCCTAACCATCAGGTCCTACGCTCAGTTATGCCTGGTTTGGTAGATGGTACACACGAACAATTTTTTAGGAGGCTTCAAGCCGCATCGGATGGAAGACTCGGAGGCATGGTGCCGAGTGGTCCCAATGGCAACCACGCATGTGTGTTGATGAACACACAAGGCGGTGGCGTTGTTTGGCTTTGTGGTGGCGTCGAGAGCAGGCCTAAAAATGTTATTACTTTGGACCTCCTAAAGGTGGGACAGCGGAAGACGACGACAGTAGCTAGTTGAGCATGCACGTTGGTGTGCCCCGAGGATTAGCGGGACCGATTTTGTGCTCCTAGGTCACAATTCGGTGGTTTTGGTGATGCCTCCGGTTTTAGATGATTTACGTAGGTGAGAGATCAGGACAGCTGGCGGTGACATGGTCATCCCATCTTCACCAAGGTTGTATTGCGACAATTGTCGCTTGTAAGGTGTCTTCAGATCTATCTTTGTATTTTTTGTAAATAATTTTATTAACAAGTTGTGTGCATCATTTTGATGGAGAGGCTGAGAATTTTAACCTCCTTTTCAGAGAAAACACAAAAAACCATTAGCACTGCCACCAGTTGTATATAGGTCTCACAAAAAACTAAATCCACGCTTTGGTATGTTGAAATGTTCGATTTAATCATTTTCATGGTTTTAGACTTACAAAAGCACGAAGTAGTTGACCCTATTGCTCTTGCATTGTAGGGTCTAGGTACCATGAATGGCATGACATTTGTTCTGGTTACCTTTCGTAACTCTTTCACATTCATTTCATTGTTAATCACTTTGTTTCACGTTGATCCATATATCATGTAGGTGAGGTGATTTTATTCCCACGATCGATTTTAAGTTAGTCACCCTTAGCTCTCCAGTTTCATGTTCTCGTTCGAATTTTATCGGTGATCGATTTCATCAATTTCATTGTGGATGGTCAAAATATTATAAATCCAGTTGACTGGTAAACGCATCTTTATGTTGCAAGTTTTCTGTTTCGTGCATGAGAGATATCACACGTATAAAGGCATACAAAGATCATGTTATTCTCGCCCCTCTCTCTATTCAAGCTCATGTCGTTGCGAAGTTTCGTTAGCGATGATCTCTGCACGGAAAATGTCCACATCGTCGACAACTTGGTCATGTTTTTGCACTAATCCACAAGCTCAATTGTCGCGGCTCCAATTTCGCCTTCCCGTTCACGGTACATCGACCGATCAATCTTGCCATTTTTCCATAGTATTCTTGATACGTTCGTCTCGCAGTTTCGCACAATTTTGATGATGCAAGATTTTCTACCCTAGCTGCGGGAGTGAAGTTCATGTGGTGATATTGAGAGAAGAGGAGGTAGATGCACCATCCGTAAAAAAACGATATTCATGACAATGCAAATAGTGAGACCACACACCGTTTGTTTGCATCATCGAGTTAAAAAGAAGAACACTTACTCGATGCAAACGACCAAACACCAAACGGTGAAACTCAAATGTCGCTGAATCAATCAAGTCACGCAACCAAGCAAACAGGGCCGAACGCCCGAACACGAACGTGCCTGTAGGAGAGACAGGCGAATACTTACGCGGGACGCACGAGCAGGCACGTACGGGCCCACCTTGTACGTCCGCCACCATGCATATATGGGGGCTACTACCACCGTGCGCCCCGGATCGGACGGCCCCCTGGCCCTGGACCCCTACGGCGAGTGACGCGACCGGTACCGTACAGCCTAGGACGCGCGGGGCGGAGGCCGGCCGGTAGCCTGTGTCTGTGTGTCAAATGATTGAACCGTGGATGCAACGGCAGGCATGATTGATCGATATATGCCCCTGTTCCGTGTTCTACACATACGCAGATTGATCATCCTGTAAAAAAATATCTCGCAGTTTCACCGTTCAGCTTGTCTGACATGACTCTAGAGCTACTCCTTCCCGTTTGGAAATACAAAATATTTTAGATTAGTTAAGCATATTTAGACACCTTTTAGATAGTTTTTAGTGTGTAGATTTAAATAAATCTAGATACTAAAAGACTTGATACATTTTCTTCACAAACCTAAAACATCTTATATTTCTAAACGGAAGGAGTACGAGATATTTACGACTTTCTTTCTCTCTCCGGGAATACATACTCCTTCGTCTACAAAAGTACATTGTACATTTTCAAAATTCGCATGTTTCTATATACTAAAATATATCTAAATACATGTAAATTTAGATAAATCTGTGACATCTTTTTTTTAGATATAGGGAGTACTATGTAAGAACATTTTCATTTCGAAAATGTGATGTTCATAAAATGCCAATTCGACTCCATTCAATCCACGACTATGAAAACCACAAATTTTGTTACAAGATAATTATAAAGGCATTATTAGAGCAAGTCTAACAACACTTGTAAAAACGGTCAAACCCGTAAAAAATGGGCCTTTTACGATCTCGGATAAAAACTCGACGCATCGGTGCTTGTAAACCTCGTCAACCCGTAAAACTTTTTACGGATTAGTCTATACTCACGCTCGCGACCTTTGAAAGTGGGGGCTCAGACCGTTTTAAGGGCCGTCGTGTACTAGGTGAACACGCGCTTTTTAGACCAAATGTCCCCGCAGGTGCGCCGTACTCGCCAAAATTCAGCAAAATTCATCGCATTCAGGCCTCCTCCGCCGTCTCTGACCACACACGTATACCTTTCGTGAGCTCCCGACCCAATTCCCCTACTTTGCCCTCTCGATTTTTGTACCGCAGCCGTCCTTGGGGTCCTCCTCTGCCGTTTCCACCACTACAGTCCATGTCAAGCTCACGTGTGGCCTCTGGCAAAGAGCAGTTGCCTTGGGTGAGAGCGGGCGGCCTTGGGCGGGAGTGGCAGCGGCCTCAGCAGCTGTGGCACGGTCTCGGGCGCTAGCGGCGCACGTGGTCGGTGAGAATACGTACATACTAAGAAAAAGATGACCGAAAGAAAATAAATTTGTTTACGGTTGTGTTTACGGGCTCCGATCTCCGCCATGCATTTGTTGACATGTTTAGGTTTACCGCAGCTTGTAAACAGATTTACCGGTTTGCATTTTAAGGACGCTGTTAGATATGCTCTTACTTAGAATATATTTGGATGATGCCCATAGTAGCTCTACCAAAATTGGCTAGCCAAAATTTTGGTGCAAAAATCAGCCGCCATTGGTTAGCCAAAATTTTAGCTACAATCTGTGAGGGCAACAGCAGGTGGTCCATAGACAGCTAAAATTTTGACGACAAACCAAATAAGTGTGAGAAGATTTGGCATGACCAATTTTTTGTAAGACAAGCTGAGGGAATAAACCAAATAAACCCTTATTACGGGTGTTGCGAGGGGCGGGGACACGGGGATTCAGCGCGCAGGGCTTTGGCGTGAAGCGACGTGCGTGTGCAGGTCAATTAAGGTGGGGAACGAGCGACTAGTATGAATTAAACGAGAGGGGGGCCGTGTACGCCGTGGGCCTTAAACATCTAGAGGGCTCACATCAGCTGTTACTTCCACGGAAAAGCAATACTATCAAATGCCCACTGTTCCCTCTTCTCCTCAACAACATTGACGATCGATCGATATAGACAATGTCACAATGATTGTATATTTTCATTTTTTAACAGTGATAGAAATATTAAAAACTGAGATAGTACTAGTAGTACTAACGGAGATGGAGTACTAGTTCCCGTTCGGAAAAAAGTTTCTAGTAATTCACATTGCTCTCATGTACTCTTATTTATAAGGCCCGAGAGTTTTTTAAAAAATATTAGAAATTGTAAATTCTCTCTCATTTATTAGTCTCTCTTCTTTAATGCACGTCTTTTTCTCTATCTTCTCTCATGCATGTGTTACTATTGGTGCATGTAGTAATCAAGAGGGTGGATTATTTATTTCTTAATTCTATCAAAGTGGTTCATAGCCTTATAATCCCTAACAGAGAGAGTACTATAGTTGCACTCAATAGTAGGTCCACTATGCATGGAAGATAACATTTCTCCGGAAAAAATGTACTCTCTCCATCTTAAAATATATGTCTTAGATTGTCAAAAGTTGAGACATCTATTTTTGGATGGAGAGAGTACTAAGAAACTTCTTTTTCCAATTAAGAAATTATATCATGGAGGAGCATGCATATGGGGAAAAAATCTACGGGAAAAGTAAACAACAATGCACTGATCTTGCTTGAGCTCTCACGGCCAAGTTTATCTACTCGAGTGCGAGCCACTTGCTCTCTCGTTGTAGCTAGGCTTTGCCACCAGCCAATTGTTTTTCCCCGGCTAACAAAATACGAGACATGTCCTGAGCTAGTGACGATTTCCACTGCATGCATGCCCCGTTCATAATCAAAGCGATGCTTCAGCGTCACAATAAAACAAGTACTCTTTCTGTATGGTAGACATGAATGTGCCCAATCAGAAGGGCGGCCCCACCAGCCTCAGTACTCAGTACCCACAGTCTTCACTTTAGTTAGCTACTCTTGGTAGTAGACAATGTCTCGAGTAGCTAGGTGCGATATTTTCTCCCTCGTAAGAAAGCAATGCTTGCTTTTGGTCATTTGATGGGGCATTGCTTTGGACAGATTAGCGAAGGAAGGGCCACACCCACACTTGATTAGTGGTTGATGCTACACAGGGACCATCATTTAGGTGGGTAAATAGGGTTTGCGTGTCTCAAACTTCATGGTCTTTGTCGCCCCTTTTGCAGTCGCGTCTGTGTTGTGCGCCTTTGTCTATTTTTCTTTTCATTCTCATATCCACATCATGATTTACTTCAGGGACATATACCAAATTAAGTCAGGCCTACCGTACAGCAATTATCATCTAGCTATAGCTTCATATCTAAGTAGGCACTCTCGAAAAATATCTAGGTAGGAGAAACGATGTGCAGGTCTCGTCTTTATTTTCTTCCTTATGAATGAATATATTCCCTCCCTCCGTTCACTAATATAAAACACTTTAGAAATCTAAATACAACGGTTAATCCTTACGAGAAGATCTATGGTTCAAATGAATAATCTAGCTGTTAAATATCCCTTATACTCGAGCTGATCGATTTGTAAGTCTTGCATGTTGCTGACCGGTTTCAGCATGCGGAGGCAAGGGGAGATGGATTTTCATGCTTGTGAAGGGTGTTGGTATAGTTTGTTAGGATTTGATGTCTTTAGTGACCCAAAGGAATCACTACCGCCGACCCACCTCCAAACGAGTGTTGGTATAGTTTGTTACATTTTGGTTTTCCCACCCTCACAAATGTTGGGTTGTCAAGTAGATTCATCAACCACTATGCTTTCGCCTCGGCACGGTGGCATTGTGGGTCGATGTTTCATGTCCGAGCCACCGACAATGTCGTCTCCAAGAACATCGAGTAACTTCTTGGCCATAGTTACAACCACTCCCATGCTCTTGGTTGCGGAACATGTGCTTTGTCGAGCTAGGCCAACGACACACCATTATCTTGTGTCTGCGGGAAATGATAGGTTTCTTTTGGAATTATATGTAAGTTTTATTCCTTCCCATGGTGTTCTGTACTTGCAACGTTAGAATTTATTTAATATATGACATCTAGCCTTAGCCCAAAATTAGTTAATTTTACTATTCAAAAAATCAGTACAATATGAAAGAAGAAGCTCAAGCTTGCTTATTCTAGTAACCATCTTGTTTCACTTGGACTAAAGAATAAATAAAATAAAAAGTCATGCATTGACCGCAAGTTTGATTAGCAATTAGTCGAGACACAAGCCGCAAGTTTACAATCCTTATTAGGGTGGGAGTCTTGGTTCGACCACTATGGTATGTAGAACTTATTGAGATGGTGTTTATTAGCAGAAACTCATATCATTTGCAGGTTATCTACCATTGTAGCGGTACCACTCCTGACCTATTGGCCAGAATACGAAGAGTTCTGTATGCCGGTCTATATGCGTTTGTAGTAGGCGACCAGGTAGGTTTTTACCCAACATGGATGATGGGCTTAATTACGTATCGACTCTCCACCCTCTTTACTTTTATATTAGTATTGTCCACAATGTACTTTGTCTTGTTTAACTCGCATGTGTGTGTGTGGTTTTGTGACTGCCGTGTGCATCCTAAATATGCAGAGACCAGGTACCAAGTCTTTATATTTGTATTGTGTTGATGTGACATCTTGAGTTCAATAAGTGTTTTCCATAAAGAAAATGGTAGAGGGTACAAGGGCAAAGAGAGTGGTACATACATATAGATGTTTTGTACAAACATGTAGTATGCGCGTTGTGTTCTGTCCTACCCAAAATTCATAAAAATGTGGATCTAAATACACCAAAAAAAAACTCCATTTTGGTCTTCGTATTTGTTTTTTATGTAGGCCGATTCTGAAAAGGTAAATCGTTGAAATTTTAAACTCGTACATGCTAGACATCTATATTCGCATGTAAATCTGTGTTTCAAAAAAAAAAGTAAAAAATCATGGTATTTAAAGGCTCTCGTCATCTTGTGAAGCCAGGTCAGTTTGAAGTTTTTGGCCCCCACCACCCTGACTACTCAGTAGTACCTCCCTTTAGCAAGGTGCAATATTTTCTCCCCTGTAAAGAAAGCAATGCTAGCTTTTGGTGCCATTGCTTTGGACAGATTAGCAAAAGCAAAGTGCTACACACTTGATTAGTGGTCGATAACGTAGGGGTTTTAGGTGGGTAAATAGGGTTTGCTTGCGTCAAACTTCATGGTCATTCTTTGTCGCCCCTTTTGCAGTCGTGTCTGGGTTGTGACTTGTGAGTGCCTAGCTACTGCCTTTGTCGTCTATCCTATCTCTACGTCATTTACTCGAGACCGAGAGACAGGTACCTAATTAAGCCAGTGGATCCGTACGATTATTAGCACCCACCTAGAATTTCTTTCGAATCATTTTGCTCCTTAACCATTTCTAGTACTCGTAGCGGTCAACAACTGTCCAACAATGCTACCCACCGACGGGATCCCATCAAAAAATCTTACTTCTGATTTATTTATCAAAAACCTAATTATTTTAATAAATAAATCAGAAACGAGATTTTGCCAGGAAATTGACACCCTTCGCACATCTAAGAAGGAATTTTGTGAGCGTGGGCACCACGGAGCCTGCATAAATTTTGTGATTTTTTTTGAGCAGTTTGAAAATCAGGTTCACGACATAGGTCTCACCATGTAATTATTGAATTGATGCACTAGCATCTGGACCAAAAGTTCGAACTAATGGAAATGGTTATGCTATATATTTTAACACTCCCCCTCACGTTTTGGCTGGACAAAGGAAAGACATTAGACGTGGGTAATCGGGAACCACAACTATTTAGAGTAGATTAAATAGTGCGTTAGCCAGAGTTTGTACTTGAGACCTCCTGGGTCTTAATACCATATTGAATTGATGCACTAGCCATCTAGACCAAAAGTTCGAACTGTTGAAACAGGCTAGACTATATATTTTAATAGTAATTTCGACACACGAGGGTTAACCTTGTACACTACTATTTTCTCTGTCTTAGAATATATAAGATGTCTTTTCTGAAGCAATTATATCTAAACTTCTTTTGCTTAAACAATTTAGATATATTTTTTTACAAAACTAAAACAGCTGAATGGAGAACTAGCTAGTTCAGAGCAAGTATGAAGCGGAATAAAGCTCTGCTCCCATCGGGCCGGAGCAAGCTTTCACATGCTGCACGCCCCAGACAACCTTTCAGTCTCCACTGTCTGCTCTCTCTCTCTCCATCTTTTTTTCCTCATCAGCGTTCAGCAAAGAAGCATGGCGTGCGTGATCATTCAGGCGAACTACGGGGGCGGACTCGTCCTTGTCATGCGACCCCAGGAGAGAATAGACCAGCTTAGGTTTACAGTGCTGAGAATAGACCAGCTTAGGTTTACAGTGCCTGGGCGGATGTATAACGTCCGCCGTGACGTCAATTAGGAGCTCGACTGGACCGGGACAGTCGAGACACTTTGCACTGCATGCTCGTGACTAGATCTGGATGACTGATCGCGACCGACTCCGGCCAGGTTAAGGGCGCCGCCGTGGGGGCTAGCTGTAGATGTGGGTGGTCGCGACGCGCCAGGCGCGGGCGCCGTGGCCACCGCCGATGCGTGCCACGCCACGGCACGGCATTTTGCGACGTGCTGTACGTGCGTCCCAGCCTGCAGCGTAGGCGAGCGAGGGAGCATCTGGCACAATTAGCCTAGCACCACGACAACAGCATGCACCGAGATCGGAAATAGCTAACGCACTTCTAACACGTCTAACACGTAAGTGTCGCTCTTTCATTCTGCATGGTCCTTCTATGAATGTTGCAACGAGAATAATAACAATGGGGATGTGAACGTGAGAGGGATGACACGAGAGGTTTGGGTTTTTTTATTAAAAATATGGAAATTTCAAAACCCTTTTTTAAATTACGATTTCTAAATTTAAGTAATTTAAAATCAAAATACTTTTAAATTCTGAACATCTTTTAAAATAATTAAATAAAAAAGAAGCGAAAGAAAAACATAATACTCTAATTGTTCAATTTTATAGTGTAAAAAAGAACATGCATGAGAAGAAAAAGAACCAATAAAGTGTTCACATTTGTTCAGACATGTGCATGTAAGCATTTTGCGAGAGCGACTCCACCCCTGGCGGTGAAGTTCATGTGCTGATATCGAGAAAGGAGGAGGCAGATGCACCATTTTCAGAAACCGGTATTCATGACAATGGTAAGAGCATCTCCATCCGGCTATCCAGGACGCCGATCCGGACGCTGAAATTTCGCCTAGTCGTGTACTCAGGAACCTGTTTTCGTCCGGATTTAGGCCAACTTTGGTCCGGACTACCCAGGCCATACCCAGGATCCTGGGTACGCCCTGGGAACGCCGGACGAAGCGAATTCGGCGAGTGGACCCACCCAGTCAACATATATTCGCTCATATTCATCCAAACTCCGCCTAAAGTTCGCCCATATTCGCCCATGTTCGTCCAAAGTTCGTCCATATAGACCATTTTCATCCAAAGTTCATCCATATAGACCATATTCGCCCAAAGTTCGCCCAAACTTCGGGCATATTGCCCAAAGTTTGTCCGTATCGCCAATATTCATCCAAATTTTACGCAAAGTTCGTCCATATAGACCATATTCGTCCAAATTTTGCCAAAATTCGGGCATATTCGCACAAAGTTCGTCTGTATCGCCCATATTTACCTAAATTTCGCTCAAAGTTCGTCCCTATAGACTATATTCGCCCAAAGTTCGCCCAAAATTCGGGCAAAACCGCCCAAAGTTCGTCCATATTCGCCCAAAGTTCACCCATAGTTCGTCTATATCGCTCAAAGTTCGTCTATATCAACCATATTCGCCCAAAGTTCGCTCATATTTGCCCATATTCGCCCAAAGTTCGTCTGTATCAACCATATTCGCCCAAAGTTCGCTCATATTCGCCCAAAACCGCTTATATTCGTCCAAAGTTCGCCAAAATTTGTTAAATTTTAGTCAAAAGTGGGAACTCGTCTAGGTACGCGAGTGGGAAACTCGGCGTACCCAGGCCGAAAATTTGTTTCGTCCAGCCAAAAAAAATTCAAATTTCGGTCTAGGTTCGCCCAACGAGTAAAGATGCTCTAATATTGATACCAGACAGCGTTCAGTTGCCTCATCCAAGGGAAAAGAAAAATACTCGATGCAAACGACCAAACACCAAACGGTCAGACTCAAATGGCGCTGAATCAATCCAAGCAACCAAACAACCATGGCCGAACGAGCCCGTCTGTGCTCTCTGCTCTGCATAGTTCCTCGGTTGTACACAGAGTCCAGAGACAGGCGAATACTTAGGGTGTGTTCGGAAGTCCTCCGACTTCCTAGAACTCCATCGATCCTGCTTCTACGATCTGCTCCAGCGTCTGTACTGGAGCTGAGAATGTTCGGCGTTGCCTGACACCGCTCCATGGTTTTTGCTGGGCTGAAAACTTGTTTTAATGGGCTAGTTTGCTTTTGGCCCCGTTCAGATGTGGTGGAATTTAGCACGCGACATGTGTATCAATCTTTATTTTCACGGTCTTCTTTCCCAATCCCAACGCCCCTATTGGGATGGTGAGTAAATCTCATACCGACAGATCGATTTTCTGTGAGAGGGGAACCTAGAAGTGAGAGGAGGGAGGGAGCTGCCGGGAGAAGGTAGAGCAACTGGCAGAGCTGCTGCAACTACGCGACGACCTGATGGTGCTGGCGAGGGCCAGAATTTCTGGCAGAGGACGGGGACAGAGGAGGTCGGGGTCCTGGAGGCCAGAGGCGGAGGGGCATCGGCCGGAGGAGAGACGCCAGGCGACAGCTGGAACAAGGGATGCATGCAACGGGGAGATGCGCGAGGTAGGGTGAAGGTTCAAGGAGGGAGGAGAGTTTGGGTAGGAGGCCAGAGTAGAGGGAAGCGGCGTCGGGAGGAGAAGACGAGGTGGCCGAACGAGGAGGAACGACGTGTCGAGGTCAAGGCATGGAAGCAATGGCGGTTGTGGTTTCATGCATATAGTACGGTCAATTTGGGTTGGGACGAGAGAAATAGAACGAGGGAGGAGGAACATGTCAAAGCATTTTTCACTCGACGGTGGCATACCCTTGTAATTTTGTGCTGCTCCGCGCTTTACTGATCCGTGGAATCGCACAAGTGGTGCTCCGATATTTGTATAGTAAATTGGGCTAGCTTCTCGATTTTGGCTCGGCAGAGTTAGGGTGTTCGGCGCTGCTCCGCGCTGGATTCCTGAGAAGCTGGAAGCTAGAGGTCTTCCGAACACGCCCTTACACGGGATCCATGAGCAGGCACGTACAGGCCCACCTCCTACGTCCGCCACCATGCATATGGGGGCTACTACCACCGTGCGCCCCGGATCGGACGGCCCCCCGGACCCCTGCGGCGCTGTACAGCCTAGGACGCGCGGGGCCGGCCGGTAGCCTGTGTCTGTATGTCAAATGATTGAACCGTGGATGCAACGGCAGGGATGAATGGTCGATGTATGCCCTTGTCTCCGTTCTCTACACATACGTAGATTGCTCATCCTGTAAAAAATTGGTCGCAGTTTCATCCTGTAAAAATACGGATATTTTAAGAACGGGTATTTAAAATATATAAAATGTTATGTGTAAAAATATTTTAAAAAATATATCTAGTATTGGGCGTTAGAACCCTAGACCAATAGGTTCAACAAACTGTTCATGACCAGTTGAGCTATTTCATACTTTGTTTCATTTTAAGATGATTAGTATTTTGTATATACATTGTATAAAATTCATCTATTTACATTTTGTGGAAAAAAATTGGCTATTCCTTGACTTGAGCTAGGCCCACCCCTGTATGTCGGTGATTCTAGAGCTACGAGATATTTACGTTGGTCTCCTTTCTTTCTCATGTGGAATACACAGGTAAATCATTTATTCAACTTCCTATTGTTTTTCATACCCCCTCTGTCTAGAAAAGGACGCCGTAACTTGTACACTTATCAAAATTTTATATACTAAAATATGTTTAGATATATTAAAATTTAGATAAACCTGTGACATTCTTTTTCTGAACATACGGACTAGTACGTAAGAACACATCGAATTTTCATTTCGAAAATGTGATGTTCATAACATTCCAATTCGATCCATTTAATCCTCGACTACGTGTAACGCAATTTTGGCTACATGATAATTGATAAGGCATTATTATTATTATTATTATTCGAAAATACATATGTGCTTGCGGCCATGGGTATGTGATCTATCTCAACCACCCGTGCCTTTGAGATTCGAAAAAACAGGACCTGAGAAGAATTTTTGCATTTTGCCGACTGTTTTTCAAAATAGAATCTTTGATAGGACATGTGACTGCCATGTCTCTATCCACAGCTACTTGTGAGAACCCTCTCTCTCTCTCATGTCTCCCTCTCCGCTCGAGGCCCTCTCTCATGTCTCATCTTGTTCCATCTTCTTCATGGCAAGTTCGCAACTAGGGGAGCCACTCCTTTGCCCCGTTTCTCTCGCCTCGCTTCAGCAACGCATGGCCAAGGCCCCGCGTTTCTTCTAACAGCCGAGGACGTCCATTGCTGACAAACACCCGAGCTCGAGGCTCGCCGGAGGTCGCTGTTCACGGCCGATATCTCGCCATAGCTCGTTGGGTAGGCATCCTGCGATCTACCGTCACGGTGAGGTAGCCATGGAAGGAGAAGCTGCTACCCCGAGCCGAGCCGAGCGCGCCACGCCTTTCACGACGCCTCACGACCTCAAATGTAAAGCGTGGTCGGCGAGAGCTATCGTTCATGCGCGCCACCACTTTCCCCGCCTTTCCGCTCGCATTTAAAAAGCGGCCGACCACATCGACGCGGGAGAAGCATGGTAACGAAGAAGTGATGTAGCCGTTTTGCTCCTCGATGTACATCGTAGAAGAAGTGATGTAGCCGTTCCATGCACTCTAGACAATTTCTCTCTCGCTCCTATACATTGCGTATGCGGTGCTTTTCTCATTGACTTTGTTATCTTCTTGCATCCCACGAGAAATAGCCATGGCCGCCTCCTTCCTTCGGTCTCCAAAACCTACGATCCAGTTTTAGAAGGCCATGACTAGTCTAACGACGGCGTTAGCGCGGACCCGGCGCGCTGGCGACGTGTTGCCGACTCGGATGCACCGCTGCCGGCGAACAGATCAGACGTTCGGACACGTATTACCTGGACACCACTGCTATTTCCGGCGAGTGGTACGTAGATGATGGCGTGCGTGAATCTGTCGTCGACGGCGTGCGGAGGCGACGCCATGGATGGTGCATGCGACATGCCTTCCAAGTCTGGCACGGCGTCCACGACGGTGTTCTTTCGCGATTTCTAGCTTGCAATGTGTGCTCGACAGTATGGGCGACAGCGTTCACGGCGAGCTCCTGCATGGCGTGGCCGACGATGTGCGCATAAAGGAGGAGGAGGCGGATGGCGCGCGCGTCAAGGACGTCGCACTCCATGGCCTTCCAAACGGCAAGCGAGTCCGGGAAGTCACGCTCCATGGTCTCCATGGCGTGTTTCACACTGCTCATCTTCTGAGGTGAAGCCCATCTCCTCTAGGACGGAGGGAGTAGGGTTGGTACTACGTTTCCTCGCCAAACCTCATCGTAGTGACGCACATAGGTCATGTAACATTTTCTATAGCTTCACGAGGGACAGACATTCGGTTAGGCCAAAAGACTATCAGGTGGACCGCCCAAAGTACAAGGCGAGGGCATGAATTTTCAAAATGGTGAGGAAGGGGAATCAAAACTACACGTATCTCAAATCAGAACTAATGGCCATGATAGGCCACATACCCATATGTGCAAGTACAAAATCCATTCTCTATTATTATTATTATTATCAGGGTGTTTTACATAGGATATTTTTCAGGGCTACCACCTCACATGAGCTCCTCACCAGCATCCTCTACGGTCCAAGCTTCTGCGACGTGACACCGTCCACGACGTTCCCGCTACCACTGCGGGGATGTCGACACCGGTCTACTTCGCTCTCCAACCGACCGCTCGTGACGTTCAGTTGTTCACGATGCTACCGCTACGACTGGGGGATGTTAGAGATACGATCACAGTGATAGTGGTTATTTGTCTTCAGACTTCAAGAGCAGATTCTTGTCAGACTTGAAATGGCCTCTGACGCTTATATATACTCGCTCGGCGCCAATAACGAAGATCATATTCCGCAATCTCTCTTCCTTTACCCGTCAACAACGTGTAACGCAATTTTGGCTACATGATAATTGATAAAGGCATTATTATTATTATTATTATTATTATCAGGGTGTTTTTTATAGGATATTTTTCAGGGTGTTGTGATGGGCGGGGACACGGGGATTCAGCGTGCAGAGCTTTGGCGTGAAGCGACGTGCGTGTGCAGTGCTTGTACGCTCGCTAGCAGGTCAATTAAGGTGGGGAACGAGCGACTATTACACTAGTGATGAATTAAACGAGAGGGGGCCCGTGTACGGCGTGGGCCTTAAACATCTGGAGGGCTCACATCAGCTGTTACTTCCACGGAAAAGCAATATGAGGTGGACACTGTTCCCCTCTTCTCGTCAACAACAATGGCGATGGATCGATGTAGACAATGTCACAATAATTGCATATAAGTATATTTTATAGGAGAGAGAAATCCAGTTAAACCATAAAACTTAGATAGTACACCTAATGGAGTACTAGTTTTCGTTCGAAATTAAGTATTCATTCAATGACTTTTGAGTAATTCACGTCGCTTGTGTATAGTTGCACTCAAAAGTGGGTCCAGTATGCATGGAAGATAACGTTTCCTAGAAAAAAATATACTCTCCCCGTCTTCAAATAGATGTCTCAAGTTTTTTAAAATTTAAATAAATCCACACACTATATAGATCTATCTAAATTTTAGAGAACTTAAGACATCTATTTTGGGACGAAGGAAGCACTAAGGAACTTCCTTTTCCAATTAAGAAATTATTTCATTGAGGAGCATGCATATGGAAAAAAATCTACTAGAAAAGTAAACAACAATGCACTGATCTTGCTCGTCGATGAGTTCGCCTCGTCTCGTCACGGTGGCATTGTGGTCTCGTCAATGAGTTCTTGTGATGGCGGCTCTAGCATTGATATAGATCGAATCTACTCATCCAAACTTCGCCTTCAACTGTAGGTCGATGTTTCGTGTTCGAGCCACCGACAATGTTGTCTCCTAGAACATCGAGTAATTTCTTAGCCAAAGTTACACTGACTCCCACACTCTTGCGTTGCGGAACAGGTGGTTCGTTGAGCTAGGCCAACAACGCACCATTATCTTGTGCATGTGGGAAACAATAGGTTTCTCTTGGAATTGTTTGTAAGTTTTATTCATTTCCATGGTGTACCTTCAATGCTTGAATTTATTTAATATATGACTTCTAGCCTTAGCCCAAAATTAGTTAATTTTACTATTAAAAAATCAGTACAATATGAAAGAAGAAACTCAAGCTTGCTTATTCTAGTAACGATCTTGTTTCACTTGGACTAAAGAATAAAGAAAAGAAAAAGTCATGCATTGACCGCAAGTTTGATTGGCAATTAGTCGAGAAACAAGACACAAGTTTACAATCCTTATTAGGGTGAGAGTCTTGGTTCAACCACGATGGTATGTAGAACTTATTGAGATGGTGTTTATGATCAGCAAAAACTCATCTCATTTGCAAGTTATCTACCACTGTAGAGGTACCACTTCTGACCTATTGACCAGAATACGAAGAGTTGTGTATGCTAGTCTATATGCGTTTGCAGTAGGCGACCAGGTAGTTTTTTACCCAACATGGATGACGGGCTTAATTACGTATCGACTCTCCACCCTCGTTACTTTTATATTACTATTGTCTATAATGTACTTTGTCTTATTTAGCTCGCATGTGCGTGTGTGGTTTTGTGATTGCCGTGTGCATCCTAAATATGCAGAGACCCTAACTATGCAGAGACCAGGTACCAAGTATTTATATTTGTATTGCGTTGATGTGACATCTTGAGTTCAATAAGTGTTTCCAATAAAGAAAATGGTAGAGGGTACAAGGGCAAAGAGAGTGGTACGTACATAGAGATGTTTTGTACAAACATGTAGTATGCACGTTGTGTTTTGTCCTACCCAAAATTCATAAAAATGTGGATCTAAATACACACAAAAAACTCCATTTTGGTCTTCGTATTTGTTTTTTATGTAGGCCGATTCTGAAAAGGTAAATGGATGAAACTTTAAACTCGCACATACTAGACATCTATATGCGCATGTAAATCTGTGTTTCCAAAAATAATTAAAGTACAAAAGTAAAAAATCATGATATTTAAAGGCTCTCATCATCTTGTGAAGCGACTAGAGAGGTCAGTTTGAAGTTTTTGGCCCCCACCACCCTGACTACTCAGTAGTACCTCCGTTTAGCAATGTGCAATATTTTCTCCCCTGTAAAGAAAGCAATGCTAGCTTTTGGTGCCATTGCTTTGGACAGATTAGCAAAAGCAAAGTGCTACACACTTGATTAGTGGTCGATAACATAAGGGTTTTAGGTGGGTAAATAGGGTTTGCTTGCGTCAAACTTGATGGTTATTCTCTGTCGCCCCTTTCGCAGTCGTGTCAGTGTTGTGAGTGCCTAGCTACTACCTTCCGTTTGTATCCTATCTCTACGTCGACCGAGAGACAGGTACCTAATTAAGCCAGTGGATCCGTACGATTATTAGCACCCACCTAGAATTTCTTTCGAATCATTTTGCTCGTTAACCATTTCTAGTACTCGTAGCAGTCAGCTACTGTCCAACAATGGTACGCACGACGAGAAGTGATTTTTCGAGCGTGCCTACTCCGGCGGCGCGTGAACGGTAAAACAGAAACGAATGCTAGGTAGAGTTTATGAAAACAAGAAATAAAATTTAGGGTACAAACTAAGAATGCGTTGCAGGTATGTTGCTAGCTGTGCTGGGACAAGAGCCTGTTTCGGCCGGGGAGGTATGTGCGTAGCAAGTTTAGAACTTTAATTCGAAAGTATCTAATTTGAGAAGAAAGACAAAGTAATTGGTGAACACTACAAGTCGTGTGATTTTACTATGCAAGTCTTTGATTCTTTTTTTTTTGTGTGTGTGTAGGCGACATACGCACATAACGTTTTTATGTGATCAATGTTATATGCATATGAATATATGATTATTAATCCCAAAATTGTGCAACTGAGAAACACGATTTTTAGGAACAGTTTGAAAAATGGGTTCATGAGTACACAAGGTTTCACCACATAATTTGGACACACAAGGGTTGAACTTGTACAATTCAGAACCTGTTCACATGGACTGAAGGAAGACGCAAAAGAAAAAGGATCGAGTTGCAGAACCGATGTCTGATGAGTGAATGCTTTGCGTCTCCATGCATGCATGCTCCCATTTGGTTGGAGCAAAGTTTCACATGATGCACATGCATGCTGCACGCCCCGCACAGCCTTTCAGTACGTCTCCACTCTCGATCTTTTTTTTCCTCATCAGCGTTCAGCAAAGAAGCATGGCGTGCGTGATCATTCAGGCGAACTATACGGGCGGACTCGTCCTTGTCATGCGACCCCTGGAGAGAATAGACCAGCTTGAAACCACGGTAGTAGCTGTTACAGTGCTGTGTGTGTGGATGGAAGCGTCGTCGGGTGTATAACGTCCGCCGTGACGTCAATTAGGAGCTCGACTGGACCGGGACAGTCGGGACACTTTGCACTGCATGCCCGTGACCGGATCTGGATCACTGATCGTGACCGACTCCGATCCAGACAGGTTAAGGGCGCCGCCGTGGGGTGGGGGCTAGCTAGCTGTGGTGGTCGCGCGACGCGCCGGGCGCGGGCGCCGTGTCCACCGCCGATGCGTAGTGCCACGCCACGGCACGGCATTGTGCCGCGTCGGCATCGCTCGCTGGCTGGATCGAGAGCGACGTGCCGTGCGTCCCAGCCTGCAGCTTAGGCGAGAGAGGGAGCCTAGCATCACGACAACAGCATGCACCGAGATCTGGCAAATTAGCCGAGCACCACGACAAGATCGAGCACCGATATCAGAAATACGTACTCCCTCTGTTTTAAAATATAAGATATGATTCGCTAGTCAAAGAAATTTACACACTAAAATAAGTTTAGATACGTTTTTTTTACAAATCTAAAATATCTTATATTTTAAAACGAAGGAAGTAGCTAACATGCAAGTTTCGCTCTTTTCTTCTGCGCGGCCTATCTGCGGATGTCTACACGTACGCCAACTGTAACAAGAATAAAAATGGGGACGAAAACACGAGAGGTTTGGGATTTTTATTAAAAAAATAAAAACATTTTTTGTAAAATCCTCTTTTTAAAAATATAAGTAAATTTAAAGTCGCCATATTTTTTTGAATCTGAAAATCTTTTAAAATAAATAAATAAAAAATTAAGTAAAAGCAAAACAGAATACATAAAAATGAAAAAGGAAAGTAGAGACAAAAAGAAAATACACTGGGCTGGTCCAGGATGGATGTCCTTGGAGGAGCGCCAGATACAGTCCGCATTTAGCGGGGAATAGGAGATCCTGTACATGGACCAGGTCGGTGTAGTCAGCCCGTCGCACACCCTGCGTGGTTTTGGGCCAGACCCATCTAACGTGCTTCGCCCTTTTGCCCAGTTTTCTAGCACGGTTTCTTGTTTCCTGTTGGATTTTTGGTTTTCTATATCGGTTTTTCGATTCTCATTTAATAAACAACTTAAAATATGAATATTATCAATTTGAATATTTTTCGAATGTTTTAACGCTTTTTAAAATCAGAACATAACACATTTTAAATCTGAATGTTTTTATATTTAATAATTTTCAAAATCTGAATCTCTACTTCTAAAAAAGAGGAAGCGGTTCCGTTTTCTGCGAGATGCACTACATCGTTTTCCGTCGTCGAGCGATCAATCCTTCCGCTGCCTCTCGTGCTTTAACTCTCGAGCGGGATAACCGGAAACTGCAAAAGGAAACTTTGAAAAATTAGGACACAATCCCCGTTTCTCCTTTAACTCTCTAAGAAAAATTTCTGGAAACAATTCCTCACCCTTTTTTTAACTCCCGAGCTGACGGTTAACTCCTGATCTAACAATCTGAAAACCACGCCCATCTCCTCTTCCTACCTGACCGGGGTGCTCAACGAGGTCCCGTCTAGGCGCTGCTCTCTGCCAGCGGCGTGGCCGCCGTACGAATGGAAGCTCCTGAGACGGTGCGAGTTCAAGGGTATACGGAGCGGCGGCCCTACGTATCATGGCTTCCAGTTTGATCAAACTATTACTGCTGAACGACGGAAACCAGGCAGTGCATCTGCTCCCTACTCATCATTCGTTCCATGGTGGTGTCACTATTCTCTGGTTCCTTGATGCCCATGATTGAGAGGTAATCCATTTAGCATGATTGAGAGGTCGCCAAGGTATCGTTGGGGATCTTGATGTCCAAGCTGCCGCGGCGGAGGTCCAGGCCAACGCCATGGGTTAATCCGACATCCTTCGCCGAGATCCAGCTGCCTCATGTGCAGGAGATGACGAGGCAACCCGAGGTAACACAACTCAAATCACTCAATCCAGCTGCCTTATGATCACTTGATTGACGGACAATTTCCACTAATACGTACATGCTCGACTCAACTATCTCATCAATGACAAATGCAGGTTTAGAGGCAACGCGGACAGTCGAGGAGCCGGGCAGGGTATGGATCATAGAAGATGGTAATTTCCCTTGTTCTTTCATCATCTTCTACGCGATATTTCATTTCTTTTATTATTCGGACTTCTCAGGTTTCTCTTCACAAAGCATTATGACACCGACCTATATTGTTTTGTTATGTTCTTTAGGTCGTATGCAGGTTCCTTGCATGTGGCAAAGGGTTCCTTGCAAGTGGTAAACCATTGTCGGATGTCAGGATTATAGTGGGAGTGGTCAGATGATGTCCTGTTATTTGGTTTGTCCACTTATATAGACGTGGATAAGAGGTTTAGCAATCTAAGCCACTTCCTATGGCCGCCAGAATACTTTTAAATTTTTGTTCACTTAAATGGACTTGTTTAGTATACCTTTGGAGAAAGTAATGTGTAGAAATCGATATTATAAATTTTCAAATTGGGGCCTGAGATAAAATGCAGTGGATGTATCTCTCAAGGAGCACTCTACACTGATCCCCTATTCATTTGGACATGTGTAGTTGACTAAGTTTCTTTGTTGGTTCCTTTGGCTTGGGTTCTCTGTGATTTATGATGTATATCTTTGTTTTTGTGTAGGAGTGTCATCAAAATATTGGAAATATTGATAGGACTAGATAATGCAAAGTCCATCTGTTGAATACGTTTATCGGTTGTGCATTGCCTGCTTGTAAAATCAAAGATGATACTTTATGCCTAACAAGATATCAGAGCTCATTTTTGAAAGGTTTAGTGGATTATTGTGTGGTGGGGGTATCGTTCTAGAGGTGAACGTCTACAAAATTTTTGAAGATCAAAGTGAAGGTAGACAGGCTGCTATTGGCTAGCTGGTTGCCAGGCTGATGGATGCCACAACCAACCTTCTCATCAAGAATTTTCCCGTTGGGACAGGTTGGTTCAGATGTCCTATTTCTTCTTTTTAGTTTATTGCCTATCATTTTCTAAAAAGTTAACATACCAATCTACATCAAGCCCAATACTAATTAGATCAGGAGGCATCCAAGGTACTCAATTATTAGAGAGTCTATCCAACACGAATGTGAGAACTAGAAAGATATGCTCAGGATAAAATATATTGTTGTAGCACGACTTATTCAAGGTGTAATCATTTTTCTAAATATTTGGGTTGTTCACATGAGGTGAAATGTAACGAAGTGATTTAATTCTACTTTTACCTTGGTACATTTTTTAATGGAAACGTCAATGTCTAAATGTACTGTCTTGACTTGAATACTTGAATAAGCCATTATGATGTCTCCCATATCGCAGGGCGCTACTTCGGAATAGTGAAGTATGCATGTTAGGATTTTGAAGCAGAATTTATGGTTATAGTAAAACTGAAAAAGAACGAAGCAATAGGTACTGGAAAATATATTGTGGTTAGGTTTGAAGCGTGCTAAATGTCTTGCTCAAGCACATCGTGGTGTAAGCCATTAGAAGAACCCTTTTGATATGGTTGAATCATGAACAAAGTAGTACCAAAGCACTGGTATGGTTGTGTAAAGAACGGATCACATATGTAGATAGATAGAAAGGTAGGAAGGATAAATCGCGTCTCTCTCCTCCCGTGAGAAGAAGAAAGGCGGCGTCTAGGGTGAAAACTTTAGCAGACGCCGCAATCTGCTTCATCCTCGCCGTCTATGACTAGGAATAGATGGGTCCCTGCCTCCTCTTCTTGACGCTCCGGCGGCAGGAGGGGACGGGAACCTCGGACCTGCGCCCGATGATGTAAAAGGGTCTCTAAAGTTAGAGTTTGGTCAGCCGGCATCGACATGATGGTGGCTATATCAGCATTGAGCGGGACAAGAGTAATGTATTCCTGCCTCCTCTTACACCTCGTCTGCGACAATTTTTTTGCTGGCGTTGAGGAGAGCGGGGACTCGTCTGGTCACCGCTTCCATGAACTGGTGGATCTCATTCAGTCTACCTGTGTGTCTAGGTTTGGTGTTACAAGTTTCAGATCAATTTAGGGTTCAATGGCGACAACTTCAGCTCTGGGGCGATGGTCCTTAGAGGCACGCGCGCGAAGATTTCTTGACTGCCATCAACGACGTTAGTCCGGCTCCGGTAAGGGAACGACGACAGCGGCGCGTCGGCGACTCGCTCTGGCGGCAGTAGTGATCGTTAGGTGGTCCAAGAACCTCGATGTAATTTTATTATGTTTGGGACGCTTTGTACTTTTTGTAAACTCATGAAATAGATCCGGATCTTTTTCCGAAAAAAAAAAGTCTGAAGCACATCGCATGCAGTATCTAAGCACTAATGTTGTACTGAACAGAAGGAATCACATATGTCGTTCCTTAATAACTTTGTGTAAGGAAGCATGAATCATCTTAATGTTACATGCATTTAGAAACCAAATGGAATGTGTGTATCCCTGTCCTGAAAAGGGACAAACCCAACATTGACTAACATGGGTCACTGCAGCAGGTTCGTGCGCTCGTGAATCCATCATCTATGTAAGCTCCATTGCGGTCCTCTTCCTTGTCAATGTTAAAATATTGATTGATGTAGAAGGATTATACTCTCTCTATCCCTCGTTGTCCCTGTTGCCGATCGCCGCCACCGGCATCGCCACCATCGCTAGCCACCTCGCCCACGACATCCCTACACCAATCAAAGTGAATGTCACTACCTCCATTGATAACGTGATGGAATATGCTGCCCTTAACCTCTGCATAGGCGCACCATTGCATCTATGTGCGCCCTCTTGGATCCTCCATGGAAGCAAGTGAGCCGAGTCTTCCCAAAGCTTAGCCACATCCAACGAATTGCCACCGCTACCAGCACTCAGGAAGGCACCCGTGTCACTTACATGCAGCAAAACAACATTATGTGTCGGTGCAAGTCATGCTACACATAGAGGCTACGCAGAGGATGGAAAGGCAGGATACGATGGACTAAGAAGGAATGGAGAGTTGGACGAGCAGCACAAGAGATGCAATTTGGGGATGAACTCAAACACAACATTACTAACAGGGAGATTTTGAGGAGTGAGATGTAATGCCCGAAAATATTACAAATTAGAAATTGATTGTTATTTTATTTTGTGCATCATCATGCATATTTTATCCATAAAATTATTTTATCAAACCATATTTTGTTTTACTAAATATCCATGTGGTTTTATTAGACCCGTCTCTTGTTTTTATTTTAAAATTATAACAAATAATATATCTCGCAATAAAAGCTTTTCTTATTTTATAATAAAATTAGGCTAAAAGCCCGTCTAATGTTTTGACCCAAAACTAGCCTCATTTAATCTAATTTAGACTAGATAAATAGTCTATTTTCTTTCTTTTTATTTTTCCCTAAACCCTAATGCTAACCCTAGCCCCACACACGCACTGCCTTGTCATGTTGCACAACACACAACACACGCGACCCACACTTGCCCGCGGTGAACACAGACTCACGCACACCACCATCAGACACGACCCCACACCACACGCACAGCACGCACGCACCCCTCCCACGCTGCCCTATCAACCACCAATCCCCACGCGAGGGCGCCTCCCCGCTGCCTTCCTCCTGCTGGTGCCGCCGAGCTCCCTCCAGTTGGGTCGAGTTCCGCCACAGCCTCGCCCGAGCACGCTGCCCTCTCCTCCTCGCATCGCCTCCTCACCTCCGCTGCTTGACCTCGTCCGACAGATGCCATGCTCAAGCGCCTCGCTCACCGAAGTCTTCTCGCCATGGTCGGCCACTGGCCGTCCCTTCTCCACCGCCACTGCTCAAGGCCTGCCAGGCCAAGCCACCTCCGCCGCTGACCCCATCGTCTCCTCGCCGGGCGGCCCTGTTCTCGACCTCGACCTCAGCGCCACCTCGACCCCAGGGCGACGCGCCAACCTCTCGCCCGCGACCTCGCGGCCTCCTCTTCCCCATGGCGCACGCGCCACGCCTTCCCTCCTGCGTTGCATCGCCGACACACATCCTCGAGCCACCCCGAGCTCGCCTTTCGACCATTCGCTCCACGTCAGTCTTCTTCTCAGTTTGGGTCAACGGTTCATGTTGCCAAGACCACCAATTTCCTGCTGCCTCGCGTCGACCTCTGCAGGATGAGCATCTGCTGTTGTTCCTATATATTTGTTTGCCATGCGTTTTCAGCTTCTTGTGCCTTCGTCTAAAAAAAAGGAACCATCTGTAGTACCAGGATACCAAATCAAGGCACTATCTGTTTTGTGGTTGCTCGGCTACTTCCTTGATGCTGGGCTACTGTTATCACCATATTTTGGCCGAAGAAGGAGATGGGCCGTGATCAAGATGGGCTTGGAAGATGCATATATTCAACGTGTTGTTGGATCGGCCTAGTGCGTAGAATTGGGCTAAATTGCCCGTGTATCTTGTATCATAGTAGGTTTCGTTTCAGTGTAGGTTCTGTTTCAGTTTAGGTAAAGATAGAGTTGTAGAGTTATTCCAAAAGTAGAGAGTCTCCGGACTATAAATATGTACCTAAGGTTATCAAGAAAAAGAGGACAATCACGTTCACAACAAACAAAATCTCGGCGCATCGCCACCCCTTGTTTCTAGGGTTTCTTTCGTAGTAAGTGTGTTGCCTAGATCGCATCTTGCGATCTAGACGATCTTTTACTTATCGTTATTTAGTGTTACTCGTCTTCAAGCCTTGTTGATGGCGAGTAACACTACTATCATAGATTTGTTGAGGCTAGCATTGGCGCTTTTGCTATAATTGTTTAAGGTTATGCATTCTAGTTATCTCGCTACCTTTGCACCGTTTCCCAAGTGCGAGGGTAGCATCTTGCTTGATCTTTATTTAGCTGATTCGATCTGTTGTGGTTGTGCCTTGCTCGCCAAGGTTTAGTTTGATATCTACGTAATCAGGCCTTACAAACGGATTGAACGATCCAGTAGTGCATAAGGACGTAGTTTACTCGCTCTAGAGAAGTTGTTCCGGTAATTGACTTTACGTTGGTTATTAGGCCTCCTCTAGGATTAGTATCCTTCATCTTTTGCATATACCAGGATCAATTACGTGTAGGACGCCCATTACGTGGTGAGAACATTAAACCGTCAGAGATCGATTTAACTTGTAATGATCAAGCAAAACCCCATGTTATCGTAACTCTAATGCGTAACCATGGGATAATCGGCTCGAGCCGATTCACGGAAACTGGGAGCCGGTCACGGCTCGAATTTTACGATACTTGTTTACCATGCAGAAATCAATCGAGCAATCCTTCACCTTCGACCAGGTATAGGTCGGTGGCACGCCGAACCAAGCCAGACGTGTGCCGGAGTTTTGCGGGCGTTGCCGAGGGACCGAGGCCCACCGGCGGCCTGGAGCCTCCCGCTCTTCGTGTTGCTAATCGCTGCTCGCCGGTGAGTTTTGGCAGCAACACATTCGCACGCCCGTGGGACATTCAACAACGTCTACATCAACATCCGACGCGATGGAGAATACCCACCACGCACGACGAGCTACCAAGAGCACAAGGCGGTATGACGAGATCGAATCTCTTCGCCGATCTCATCGGCTCTTTGAGAGGACCCGTAAGCATGGCATCAAGTGGAGGGAGTTCTCCCCGAGGGTGCTCTTGATGAGGTGGATCTGCATTCCTTCTCGAGGAACGCACTGAGCTCTACGTGAAGTCAACTACATGGTGGCTCATTCTCGCACCGCCATTCGAGAGCCCGTAAACGCTTTGGCGGTCGCGGTTCGCGTAGTTCAGAGATCATGAAACATCGATTCTCGTCGGGACCCACTTTAGGGACTCACCAGGAGAAAGACCGCCTGCACTGTGCCACACCGCCATTCGCACTTGCAGCTCCAGAGCCGCCAGGCAGCGACATACGCCGTCTACAAGGTTGAGGCGACCAGTGCGATGCCACCCTGTTTGAGCCACCTAAGGAAATCCCACACGGATATGTATGCACCTACATACCGGACTGCAACAACCTGACACGCACCAACTAGATTGCAACCGCAGGAGTTTCGGGCAGGGTTCCCGGGCAGATCTTCGTGAGCGGCTCTGGAGCAGCGATATCCGGATGGACGCCGACAAACAAAGCGTGGCTAGCCAAGCACGCCATCGAACAAGTCATGAGAATCTAGCCTCGCAGCTCAAATGGAGCAAATCCGTACCATCTTGAGAGACCAGTTCGGCCGTCAAGAGAAGGACAATCGGCTATTCAAAGCCGTACTCAACGAAGTTTGATCTAATTCCGCCGCCACCCAAGTATCGGCTCCTCGAGTTCTCAAGGTTTAGCGGGTCAAGGGTCGAGCTTGATCGAGCACGATACACCGCATGCCTAGGCATAATTTCAGATCGGATCGATGCGCGAAGGTTATTTGCGCAATCTCGATAGGACCAGCTTTTGGGTGGTACACCTCACGCCACCGATTCGATTCGCACGGAAGCAACCGGAAGAGCAGTTCCACATCCAATATCATTCGAGGCTACCAAGGTGGCATTGCGCACTGCACACGCGGCGAAGCGGGAGAAATGAGTCGAGTACATCCAGCTTCAGACCGCTAAGAACCGATGTTACTCACCGCTTAATCGAGAAGGAAGCAATGGGCAAGCAGTGGGTCTCTCAAGACCCATCAAGGATCCGCTTTCAAGTAGAGTACAACTCATTGGCGCATGGCCCGTAAACCGATGTATGAACAGCGCCACCACGAGTTATACCAAGACAAGTTCAAGCGTCCGATAGGCCCGGTCGACAGTAAGAAGATGATCCTACACAAGACCGGAGGTGGCCGTGGCTGAATGGGCTCGGGGCGCACTTGTCCCGCAAATGGGTGAAACAAAGAAGGGCCCGCAAAAGGGTTCGACTTTGACGTGAGCAAAGCCGAGCAGATCTTCGATTTGTCTTTGAAGGAGAAGCACCGAGGTTACCCAAGGCCACAAAATCCCTACGGCTCAGAAATGAACGGAGACCATACCGCAAGTGGCACCACTGCTCACCCACACCACCAATGATTGCAAAGAGCTACGCCGCTAAATCCAAATGGCGATAGAACAAGGCCGTCGATCCTTGGGCGTTCGCCATGAAAGTGGACACAAACTCATTTCCGGCCAACATGGTAGAACTCAAGCCGCCGAGGCGCCTGGATTTTTCGCTCGGTGTTAATATGGCAGGTCCGGGTACCACCATGACACGTACAAGGAGGAAGGTGGTCTCTGGGCAAAGAAAGAAAGGAGGCTGGTCCATGCGACCGCCCAGCCACAATGACAAAGCGGTACTTAACAGAGGAACAGTGAGGAGAGCGGTATCGGGCCACATTCCACGATCTCCTTAACAAGTATGAGCGCCAAGATGACCAACGCCGTAGCCGATGGAGACGATGAAGGATATGAGCACCTCGCTAGGGGACCGTCTAAAGAAAAGGAAGGCGCAGACAAACATTGGGATTGTCCTTTCTTCAAGTATTGCCTGGATGCGGAATGAGCCGATTACCTACAATGACAACCGCCGGAATGTGGACAGAAGGAGAACACGGGCCGCCAGTGTTCAAACGTCTAGGGCCTCGCACGCCCAGGTCACAGTGGAGTCCGCCGAGCAAAAGACCTCGAGAAGCCAAGGGATGACAAAGAAGAAGACAGATATCACCGCCCAAGGTGTTGTCCCGACGGACTGACACACCAAAAGCGAGAGTGCAATGCTGCAGAACTTGAGGAAGTCAAGCGCAGATTCCACGCTTTAAAGAAAGGGCGCCCGATCCGCCACAAAGTTAAGCGCCTTGGAAATAGGAGACCGCCCGACAAGGAAAGAGTGGCGCCTAAACCCGATAAAAGCCGATGCACGTACATCGGCCGCACAAACATGGTGTTCATACTTCCGCCGACTCGCGCGCCAAGAACCAATGAGCTACCGCGGGCAGCTGATCGCGCCCACGGCCGGTTATCTTTGAGAAGCCACGAGAGAAGGGTTACAAACATCCGAAAGCCCTGCATCACGAGGTTATATCAAAGGGCAACCGTCGCAAGATGTTGGTGGACACCGAGCGGCAACAATATCATGCCATACTCCATGCTACGACGCTTGGGATGCTCCACCGCAGATCCGATCAAAACCAACGCCACGTTAAGCGACTTCAACGGTCGATTGAAACGCAAGGCGTCGAACGTGGATCGGCGAAAGGCAGAAAACCATACCCACGCTATTTTCGTCAGGACAGCAAAAGTACCTACGCCGTCCTGCTAGGAAGAGATTGGATTCACGCTAATTGCTGCATTCCATCCACGATGCACGAGTGCCTAATACAGTGGGACGGAGATGAAGTGGAGGTTATCCATGCAGATGATTCTATCGAGATTTCCATAGCTGGCATGAACGTCCGGGAAGTGTAAGACCAAGAGCCGATCTCCGAATCAGTTTAGACGGCTGTGAGCGCATTGAAGCTACAAAAACGGGTGAGGCTGGTCTTATCCACCGGCCCGACAGGTAGAAAAGTCCACGATCATGGTGGTACGGCCGATCCTCGCGATCGCCACAAAAAAAAGCAGCAATCATACAAGCGGTGTCATGTAGTCGTAGGTGGAGATGCCCCGCCATTGTAAAACAATAAGGTGTAAACCATCCTTGACTAATGCATCAAAGGGCAATGATTCTGCAATCGCCCAAATTATTTTTGTTATCCTCACCTACCGCTTGCCCTGTGTTTAGCATCGATTTGACAGGTGACGGAAAGTTAGGGTATGGGTTTACATCGGCTGATGAACTAGAAGAAATCGACATTGGTCCTGGGGATAAGCCACGACCAACTTTTATCGCCAGAAGTTAGATCCGAGTCTGGGCCCGATGATAGCCCTGTTGAAACAATATCCGCATCGCTACCGGGACTACAGAGATGCGTTAGACAGAGCATCATTGAGCATCGACTCCGCTAAAAAGGATTTCGGCCATTTCAGCAGCGAGCATGACAGATGAAGGCCGAAATTCTGGAAGAAGTCAAGAAGGAGGTCGAGAAAATGTTGACAGCCAAGTTAATCAGGCCATGCAGGTATGCTGAGTGGATTTCTAGTATCGTACTTGTAGAGAAAAAGGATGGCCGTTGGCGTATTGCCATAGATTTTCGGGATCTCAACAGAGCTACCCCAAAGGATGAGTATCCGATGCCGGTGGCAGAGACGTTAATCAATGCAGCGGCTGGTCATAAGATCTTGAGCTTCATGGATGGCAATGCCGGTTACAACCAAATTTTTATGGCTCCAGAAGACATACACAATCGCGCTTGAGTACCAGTTCGTGGGGTTGTTTGAGTATGTAGTCATGACGCTTGATCAAGAATGCCGCGCCACGCACTAAAGGGCCATGAATTATATTTTCCATGATCCGATCGGCAAGGTGGAAATCTACATCGATGACGTGGTGGTCAAGTCTGCTTCAGCGCAAGGACACTTGGACGATTTACAACGCGTCCTGGACCGAACAAGAAAATTCGGCCTACAGATGAATCCAAAGAAGTGTGCCTTCGGAGTGACGGCCGGTCAGTTCTTGGGTTTTTTGGTCCATGAACGCGGAATTGAGATCGCCCGAAAAGTCGAGGCAAGGCGAACAATGAAGCCACCCACCACAAAGAAAGAACCGCAGCCTCATCGGCAAGATCAACTTCACGTAAGATTCATCTCCAATCTGTCAGAAGAATAGAGCCGTTCATGGGATTAGTGAAAATTAAATCGACGAGGAATTCAATAAAGCGTAACAACAACGAGCCTTCGACGAGATCAAAGAATATCCGACGGCCGCCGGTGTTGGTTCCACCTCACCGACAGCTTCTACATTTACTTGTCAAGAGTCGACACGCCCATCGCCTGGTGGTGCAAGTTTATGATGGAGCGAGTCGTATTTTACATAAGCGTAGGATGCCGGACGCAGAGACAAGGTATCCTGGTATCGATAAGTTGCCTACCGCTTGTTTTTCACCGCACCAAGCCGCGCCACATTTTGCTATCACGGAGATCATCATCATATGCAAATCGACGTCATAAAGCACATGCCGCTCCTATGTTGAAAGGCCGACGGGCAAATGGATGTTTGCATTATCGAGTTTGACATCCGATCAACCCGCGATTAAAGCGCTTAAAGGCGTTATCGACCTTATCGCCGAAAGGATCAACACTAACATAGCAAAGACCGCCTATAAGAGCGTGGGCTATGTTTTTCGACGGATCGGTTTGTGATGGTTGCGGCATCGACATTTTACTCGTGTCGCCCTGGGGCAACATTCTCCTTCTCCATCGATTGTCTACCTCGCACCAACAATGTCGTTGAGTACGAGGCGATACGCAAGGAATGGAGTTACTCCTCGGCCGGAGAAGCGTATGGAAATTTTGAGACTCAAGTTGGTGATTTCCCAACTCACGGAGGAGTACAAGTGTGAGAGCGAGTCCCTCTTCCCATTATGGTTTACCGCCGCGAGTCGATGGCGCAGTGACATAAACTTCACCGATCCCGCGGTCGCAGAATCACCGAGGCAAATGATCTTGCACAATGGCTTCAGCTACAAGGATGTAGCAGAGGGAGCCGATGTTCGTGCAGCCTCGAAGTCGACGATCGAGAGCCGATATCTTCAATTACTTGAAGGATTCTCGGGGCACCTAAACGGATAAGGTACAAGGCCATGAAGTATGTGCTTATTGGGGATAACATGTTTTACAGACTCGAAGGGTTATTGCTCAAATGTCCGGGGACAGCCGAGGCCAATCGGCTCCTACATGAGGTACAGGCGCTGTGGAACTCACCAATCGGCTCACAAGATGAAATGGTTGATCAGCGATCGTGGTTTTATTGGCCCACCATGCTTGAGGACTGTTTCAAGTACTACAAAGGGTGTCAAGCATGTCGAAATTTGGGAAAATTCAGATGGTACCCACGCCAAGAATGAACCCCATCATCAAGCCTTGGCCATTCCGAGGTTGGGGCATGGATATGATCGGCAAATCAATCCTCCATCAAGCAAAGGCCACATGTGGATTTTGGCCATCACCGATTATTTCACTAAATGGGTGGAGGCTATCCCGATGAAATCAAGAACTCAAAGGATGTTATCAACTTTGTGAAAGAACATGTCATCCATAGATTCGGGATTCCCAAACTATCACGACCGATGGAGGTTCGGTCTTTATTTCTCAAGAGTTTAGAAAGTTCTGAGGACACGGGATCAAGTCGACGATCATCTCCATACTATGCTCGTGCAAATGGGCAAGTCAAGCATCCAACCGAGCCTCATCAAACCGATCAAGAGAAAAGTCGATGAGCACCCTAGGCGTTGCACGAGGTTTTGTCGAAGCGTTATGGGCTTATCGCATGTCATGCCATGGGCGATTAAAACCTCGCCATACCATCTAGTATATGGACAAGAAGCCGTATTGCAGGAAATTACAAATGGATCGAGACGTGTCACTTTTCGTAACGATCTAACGATCAAGAATACGCAACCCCGATGAGTGACATGTTGAGGATTTAACCGAGCTCAGTCGTGGTCACTTGAGAAAATCAAAGAGAACAAGGCCAAGGTAGCTCGTGCATATAACAAGAAAGTGAAGCCAAAGGAGTTCCACGTTGGTGATCCGTATGGGAAGTCAGGTTGCCATTGGGGACTAAGGATGCAACATATGGTAAATGGTCTCCAAATTGGCACGGGCCGCATGTGGTCGATCAAGTTTTAAGAGGAAACGATACATGCTCGAGGAGCTCGACGGCGTGAAATTCCCAAGGCGGTCAACGGTCAACATCTCAAGAAATATTTCCCAAGCATGGGATGATGGACAAGTAAATTTGGGGCCGATACATGAAATCGGCCGAAAAGCACGTGAGACGTTGGACGGTAAGAATGTGGGGCCGATGCTGAAATCGCGAATAAAACAAAATATATAGCCGATACACGGTCATCGACTCTAGAGGTTCACATATGATACAAGCAGGTTACCGCTTGAAACTAAAGTGGCCGCTTAGATTTGCCTAAGTATGTACCAAGTTTTGACCTCGCTAACGCTTTGGGAAAGCCGATGCGGTCATCGCCATGCTTTCTTGACTTGTTTAACTATATGAGTGCAAGATGATGAAAGCCGATACAAGGTCATCGGCTTCGAGCATCAATTATTTTTAGTTATCGCAAAATTAAGGCGAAATGCATACTTTCGAGAAATGGATTTTCATTCATTCATTCGGAGGTCGAAAAGCTTACAAAAGATTGATTACAAAAGGGGCTTACTCATTGCTACTACCATCGGTTCCTAATCTAAAGGTCGAGATCGTCGCCGTCGCCGCCGCCGCCTTGTTTCGCTTTTCATCGCCGCCGGTTGCCGTTTCGGCCTTCCGAAGAAGCCAGGGGCCTCTTCGCCCTCGCTGCCTTCGTGTCCTCGCTGACCCGGCGGAAGCGCTTCGGCGGGTACTGGAGGAGGTGTCCTCCTCCGATTCCTCCTCGTCGGAGGACTCGACGCCGCCCCAAGACCAGGCCGTCGTTGCCGCCTCAGCTTCCCGTCAACGAGGAACGAGGCTCTCTCGCCGTTAGTCGGGACGACGTCCTCCGACCAGACGGGCGAAATCAGCCCTTTCGCCCCACCATCGTGGGCGAGTATCAGACGCCGCCGGGCGGGTGCTCGCCGCTTCGGCCACCGATGTTGGAAGACTGGAGGAACGGGGAAGAGGAAGAGGCCATGGCGGAGAAAGAGGGTTTTTCAAGAGGAAGAAGGGTTTTGGCTATGGAGGAAGATGGGGATCGCGAATCGCTCAAAGATTTAAATAAGGGAATAGTGGAGAGACGGTTCAATGCCATAGCGGTTTCCTCAGACAGCCGCCAAAATCACAATCATGTGTAACACCTTCGAATCGCCCTATGCAAGTTTTAGCAAAATTCGCCAAACCCGCATAGAAACGATTCAAGGTGCCCACCAGCACTTTCGTAAGGGTGGAAAAACAAAGTAATAACATTACACAACAGTCCTCGATGGGACCCACAGAACAGATATATATAGCAGCGACTCAAAGAGTCAGGAATACAAATATAATATACGAAGATCCAAATCACCTTGAAAACGGTCGAGCGTCCGACTACGGACAAGAAGCAAATGGGGCTAAGAGCCTCAAGAATAACCATCGGCCCATAACCCGCCTGGCCAAGCCGGAAGGGTAACCCTGCTAACGGCCGATCTCAAAACCTGCTTAACAAAAGGGGTGCCGAAAGGGCAAAAGCAGAAACAAAGAAAGAGCGCCAAGATCGAGGCCAAGACACTCGAGGTTAGAATTCGGGCGTCCTCGCCTACATAGGTATGGTGGATCGAGCGGCGCAAAGCAAGCACTAAACAACCTATAGAGACTCGATACAACCGGGCGGTTAATCGAGAGGGGTAAGAAAGACCTATGCGGATCCAACCGAAGCTAACACCAAACAAACCCATCTCGTATTTCTCGAGACCAAACGAGGAAGTCAACCGAGGAACTCACACCTTGGCGCTTTATTATTCGCTTATGGTAGTGGCACTTTACTAGTCGTTTAGATAATCGCCCCGATAAAGTGAGCAAGGCACACTTTTAGTTAACCATTCCGCTTAAGTTGTAACTTACTAATCGACATGATAGCATGAGATAAACCCAAAACCCAAATTTGTTGGTACTTTTATTCACCAATTTGAAGTTGCAATACTTACTAGTCGATACATTGTCGCAAGTTTACAACCAAACAAGCAATGGTGGGCGATATTAATTAGCCATTCCGCTGTAGTGAGCTGATTACTAGTCATTATAAGTCAAATTGATAAAGAAACTTTAGTTATGCTTGTCTATGATCAAGAAATCGTGCTCCAAGTCGTCCATATCCATGACACGGCTTTCCGAAAGTTTTACCCGCCGGGTGCACCAATAGCAACACACGATCAACCTCTAAAACCAAATCAAAACCCAACGAGGCTTTCACGATCGAACAATCACAGATTCAGAATATTTCAGGGCCACCCTTGTAGTACACCCGCAACGGTAAGCAAGCTTAGACGGACCCAAGGTTTGTGGGGCGGTGAACGATGATGCCTCAAACGGGACCGTCGATACCACGTAAACGGGTCACGGCCCTAAATAAGACAAAGTGCGGTACTCGCACAATGGTAAATAAAGCGAGAATCATGGCATAAGTACAGATCGTAAATAAAACCTCAAACTAGTTTGGCCCAAGAAATAAGACGGAATCAAGCTCGTCAGGGGGTCCCATATACCTCCCGGATGTGGATAGCGCGATAAATCAAGGAACAGAATCAAGTACTCGGGTCTTACGGACACAAGTGGGCGCTCGAAACCAAATATTATCTATCACCCACCGATGCCTCTCGCTTATTCAATTTTAGTTGTTAAACAGAATTTAAAGTGACGATAAGTAAAACTAGAATCATCTCCAACATCAACATGCGGCAATACATCAAAGATCTCAGGCATATGACGACACCCAAAGCAATATAGCAAGCGATGACGCCGCAAGACCAACTAGCTACCAAAAACAGTGCAATAGGGTGTGTCCAAGGCAATATAGGGCTGCACGGTATGTCAAGGGTAAATCTAGAGCATCGCAATACGTATAGCAATAGATCAACAGGAGGGAAATAAAGACTATAAAATAAGATAGGTAGAAAGAGGAGATGCTCGCTGAAAACATTGTCGAAGGGTTCAACCAAGATCGGGCTAAGCTCACATCAACTCAACGGCCTTATCCGAAGAAGCAAAACACTAGAAGAAACACCGGATGCACTATTTAATAAACGGAAGATCGGCATGATGCATGTATGATGGATGGCATGGCAAAGGTGCGATGCAATTAGGTCATATTAAGCGGAACCGGGGTCCCGACAATTAATTTGGTGGTTCAAGTTATTTGACTACCCCGCCATTTAAATGTTGAGTTAACATGGCACGATAAGTTATTCGCTACACAACTTTAAATGAGGCCAATATGAGACTAGATTTGCCCGCATATGGGCCCCATATTTAATTATTAGGTGAATCGGCATAAGGCCCCCAAACCAATGATATGCATGCGAGATGACAATTTAATATGCGACAAGTTGTTATTATGTTATAAAATAGGGTTCGAGGGAAAAGGTCACACATTGAGGGGTCTCGACGATCTTGGGGTTCTGGGGGTTCGGGGTTCGACAGGGTTCGACGGGTCTGGGGTTCGGGTTCACGGATGCGCTCGCCCGGTTAGGGTCTTGGCGCATCCGGTCTCTTGTCCGGGTGAAGCACTCGGCGCCTCGAGGGAGTCCTTGTCGCCCATGTGTCCTTCGGTTCTATGTCGATCTTGTCGTCGAGAAGAACTTGCCGGGTCCCTCGGGTCGATCTTGCCTTTGCGAGGGTCTTGGCGGTCCGCGCTCGGATTCCGTGAGGCGATCTTGACGCCCGCGGTCCGTGAAGTAGAACTTGTCGCGGCGAGATCTTGTCGGCCCCATATCAACGGCCTTATGGTTTCTGGGCGAGGACCATGGGGTCTCCGGGTCCGGGGTGTCTAAACGTCATGTAAGATCTTGATGGCCCGGTTCGCCTCTTGTTGCGCAGTCGGTACATCTCCCCTTGTCGCCCTTGGTGCTTCAACATCGCCACGCCTTAGATAGCGGAGAAGATCTTGTCGACCAAAACGCTGCAGGAGCGGCCTTGACCGCACGGAGAAGCGCCGAGCATACACACTACCCCAATTTGGGATACGTGCTACTGCGGCCCTCACCTCGACAAGTCGCCACCAAAGAGGCGGTTGCCGCGAAGGTGTAGCAGACGGGTCCCGGGGCGAGCGGGCCGGGACACCGCTCGGCAGAGGCAAGCTCGGAGGGGCCACGCGCGTAGGGACCCGGTCCGCGGCGGGATGCAGATCGCGGGGAGGCGCGGAGCTCGCGGGCCTGCAGGAGGGCTCGAGGACGGTGGCGCCTGGGGCCGGCGACGGGCAGAGCGTCGCGGGCACCCGTGGAGGATACCGCCGCTGGCAGCACGGGAAGGCTGCAGACGCGTCGGGCGGCGACCTGGAGGCGGGCGGCCGAGCGGGTGGTGCTTAGGCCGACGGGGCCGGGTCCGGCGACGAGGGGCGCGGGGCGGAGGCGACGGAGGTGAGCGGTGGCGGCTCGGTGACGACCCCGGGGCGGAGACGGTGCAGCGGTGGGGGACGGGGCGACGGCGGCACTCGCGGTGGCCGGCGGAGGATGGGCGGTGAGGCGCGAACGGCGAGGCGGGGAGCTGCTGCGAGCGCGGCTCGCCGGGAGAGGAAGAAGGGAGGGAGAGGGCGACCGTGGGGCGGCGATGCGGCGGAGGAGAGGGTAGGGCGGCGCTGCGGGGATGGAGGGTCCGCGGGCCGAGGCGCGGTGACGGGCAGAGGCTCGGCGCGGGCGCGTGGCGAACGGAGGCGGGCTGCTGGTATGGCGGTGAGGGAAGGCCGGAGGAGCGGGGAGGGTTGAAGGCGACGTCGGCGGCGGGCTAGGGAAGGGGAGGCGGGGCGCAGAGGAGGAAGAGGGAGAGGGAGCACGCGCGGGGTGGGGAGCGAGGGAGGAAGAGAGGAGGTTGGAGGAGGAAGACGATGGGGAGGAGAGGGAGGAGAGAACCCCGCGTGCGGGCGACGGGTGGGTCCCGCGGGGCCCAGGGGTTGGTGGGGAGGGACAGGGACCGCGGGTCCGGGGTCGAGGAGGATCGGCAAGGCACGGCAAGTGCAAAGGCATGCAGTTGAGGGGCAAGTGGAGTTGTGTGGCCGAGAGAGGGAGAGAAAAGAGGGAGAGAGGGGCCACGTGGCGGGTTCTGAGGGGGTGAGGGAGAGGGAGGCAGTGAGGTGGCAGCCTAGGATAGCGGGGTGATGTGGATGGAGGGGGGGTGGAGTTCGGGTAGACTTAGGATTTATCTCTGGTTAGGTGGGCGTTAAAAAACTTAAGGCGGTGCTCGGGTCATTCGCCGCCTCGACCGCCCACCAAAACAATATAAATCTTTTATTTAATTTAAAAGCAACTTTCGCAGACCGATAGCAACAAACAAAAAATATTCCGGAGACCGGGGTTTTGCATGGGAATAAAGATGGGGCGTTTGGAAAACAAATCGGGGTTTTCGCGAAATAGTTTTGGACAAACAACATGATGATGACGATGCAATGCACAAATTCAACGCGATTTTCTAGTAGTGGTTTTGCGGGATGCCACAATTCGACACCACTAACAATGGATCTCGCCCTCGAGATCCGCCTCATGGTACCGGAAGGAAGGTCGCGCTTTTTTTGCTTCGTAGATCCTCGCGACACCACTAACAATGGTCGTTGTCCGTGATCGCCGAGAGAACTCTCCGAACAAAAGGTCAAGGTAGAGGTATCAACAAATAAAGCCACCCTAACTTCCGTGGACGGAGTAAAATTGCCGGATCCACCGATTCGATGTACAAGAGCGAATGATAAGAGTAGTGGTATGGTAGCTACCCATCCCGCACTCAACCATTACTCGCACACAAATAGGCGATCATGCAACCAACTCGGAATCGATCAAGATCTCGGCAAAGGTTCGAACAACGGAGTGTTGCGACTCAGACGGATCCGCGATGATGTCGCCGCCGAAAACACCGGAAGGCACAAACAAGGAACAAAGGATGGTAACACGTAGACGGATTCCTCAGCAGCTTGAACCGGATGGTAGAACACCGTTATCTCGAGGTGGAAGCGAAAACTCAAGGTACATTTTAAAACCCAACCACGAGAATTCCGACTCAAAGAGAGAGAAGAGAGCGATTCAAAACACGCCGAGATAAGAGGAGAATAGCAGAGGGTAAGGAGTAAAATCAGACCTAACCGTAACTATCCAACCGATTTTGAAAATAGTTTTGACACTCTACAACGCCGTTAGCGAGGTTATCCTACGTCGACTTGGGGTATCGCAACCGAGCTCGATACCACTCAGAACACCCTCGATCGCCCTATGCAAGTTTTAGCAAAATTCGCCAAACCCGCATAGAAACGATTCAAGGTGCACCAGCACTTTCGCGGGTGGAAAACAAAGTAATAACACTACACAACATCCTCGATGGGACCCATGTAACAGATATATACAGCAATGACTCAAAGAGTCAAGAATGCAAATATAATATACAAGATCCAAATCACCTTGAACGGTCGAGCGTCCGACTACGGACAAGAAGCAAATGGGCTAAGAGCCCAAGAATAACCATCAAGGCCCATAACCCCCCGCCAAGCCGGAAGGGTAACCTCGCTAACGCGCCGATCTCAAAACCTGCTTAACAAAAGGTGCCGGCAAAGGGCAAAGGTAAACAAAGAAAGAGCGCCAAGATCGAGGCCAAGACACGGCGAGGTTAGAATTCGCGGTCCTCGCCATAGGTATGGTGGATCGAGCAGCAGCGGCAAGCACTAAACAACCTATAGAGACTCGATACAACCGGGTTAATCGAGGAGGGTAAGAAAGACCTATGCGGATCCAACCTAAGCTAACACCAAACAAACCCATCCCGTATTTCCTCGAGACCAAACGAGGAAGTCAACCGAGGAACTCACACAGCTGGCGCTTTATTATTCGCTATGGTAGTGGCACTTTACTAGTCGTTTAGATAATCGCCCGATAAAGTGAGCAAGGCACTTTTAGTTAACCATTCCGCAAGTTGTAACTTACTAATCGACATGTATAGCATGAGATAAACCCAAAACCCAGCTTGTTGGTACTTTTATTCACCAATTCGTGAAGTTGCAATACTTACTAGTCGATACATTTGTCGCAAGCGACAACCAAACAAGCAATGGTGGGCAGATTAATTAGCCATTCCGTTGTAGTGAGCTGATTACTAGTCATTATAAGTCAAATTGATAGCAATAAACTTTAGTTATGCTTGTCTATGATCAAGAAACTGTGCTCCAAGTCGTCCATATCCGCGACACGCTTCCGAAGTTTTACCCGCCGGGTGCACCAATAGCAACACACTCGATCAACCCTAAAACCAAATCAAAACCCAACGAGGCTTTCACGACCAACAATCACAGATTCAGAATATTTCAGGGGCCACCCTTGTAGTACACCCGCAACGGCGTAAGCAAGCTTCGAGACGGACCCAAGGTTTAGGGGTCAGAACGACAATGATGCCTCAAACGGGACCTGCCGATACCACGTAAACGGGTCACGGCCCTAAGACAGCAAAGAAGTACCGCACAATGGTAAATAAAGCAGTAATCATGGCATAAGTACAGATCGTAAATAAACCTCAAACTAGTTTGTGGCCCCAAGAAATAAGACGGAATCAAGCTCGTCAGTTCGGGGTCCCATATACCTCCCGGATGTGGATAGCGCGATAAATCAAGGAAGGAATCAAGTACTGGGTCTTACGGGACACAAGTATGCTCGAAACCAAATATTATCTATCACCCACCGATGCCTCTGCTTATTCAATTTTAGTTGTTAAACAGAATTTAAAGTGACGATAAGTAAAACTAGAATCATCTCCAACATCAACATGCGGCAATACATCAGCATCTGTGGCATATGACGACACCCAACAGCAATATAGCAAGCGACGGCGACGCGCAAGACCAACTAGCTACCAAAACAACAGGCAATAGGGTGTGTCCAAGGCAATATAGGGCTGCACGGTATGTCAAGGGTACGGAATCTAGAGCATCGCAACACAGATAGCAATAGATCAACAGGAGGGAAATAAAGACTATAAAAATAAGATAGGTAGAAAGAGGGAGATGCTCGCCTGAAAACATTGTCGAAGGGTTCAACCGAAGATCGGGGCGAAGCTCACATCAACTCAACGGCCTTATCCGCGAAGAAGCAAAACACTAGAAGAAACACCGGATGCACTATTTAATAAAACGGCAGAAGATCGGCATGATGCATGTATGATGGATGGCATGGCAAAGGTGCGATGCAATTAGGTCATATTAAGCGGAACCGGGGTCCCGACAATTAATTTGGTGGTTCAAGTTATTTGACTACCCCGCCATTTAAATGTTGAGTTAACATGGCACGATAAGTTACCGGTTCGCTACACAACTTTAAATGAGGCCAATATGAGACTAGATTTGCCCGCATATGGGCCCCATATTTAATTATTAGGTGAATCGGCATAAGGCCCCCAAACCAATGATATGCATGCGAGATGACAATTTAATATGCGACAAGTTGTTATTATGTTATAAAATAGGGTTCGAGGGAAAAGGTCACACATTGAGGGGTCTCGACGATCTTGGGGTTCCGGGGTTCGGGGTTCGACAGGGTTCGACGGGTCTGGGGTTCGGGGTTCGACGGATGCGTTCTCGGCTCCGGGGTTAGGGTCTTGGCGCATCCGGGTCTCGGTCCGTGAAGCACTCGGCCCTCGAGGGAGTCCTTGTCGCCATGTGTCCTTCGGGTTCTATGTCGATGATCTTGTCGTCGAGAAGAACTTGCCGGGTCCTCGGGTCGATCTTGCCTTTGCGAGGGTCTTGGCGGTCCGCTGGATTCCGTGAGGCGATCTTGACGCCCGTGTCCGTGAAGTAGAACTTGTCGTCTGGCGGTAGATCTTGTCGCCCCATATCAACGGCCTTATGGTTCTCGCGGCGAGGACCATGGGGTCTCCGGGTCCGGGTGTCTGACGCCATGTAAGATCTTGATGGCCCAAGGTTCAGTCTCTTGTTGCGATTAGCCGGTACATCCCTTGTCGCCCTGGTGCTTCAACATCGCCACGCCTTAGATAGCGGAGAAGATCTTGTCGACCAAAACGCTGCAAGGAGCGGCCTTGACTCACGGAGAAGCGCCGAGCATACACACTACCCCAATTTGGGATACGTATACACCTGCCCTCACCTCGACAAGTCTGCCACCAAAGAGGCGGTTGCGCGGAAGGTGTAGCAGACGGGTCCTGGGCGAGCGCGGGGGATACCGGGCGGCTCGGCAGGAGGCAAAGTGCTCGGAGGGCCACGCGTAGGGACCCGGTCCGCTGCGGCGGATGCAGATCGCGGGAGGCGCGAGTCATGGCCTGCAGGAGGGCTCGAGGACGTGGCGCCGGGGCGACGGCGAGCGTCATGGCACTGGGAGGACGGCGCCGGCGAGCACGGGAAGGCTGGCGAGACGCCGCGGGCGGCGGACTGAAGCGCGGCCGAGCGGGTGGTGCTTACGCCGACGGTGGCCGGGTCCGGCGACGAGGGGCGCGGGGCGGAGGCGACGGAGGTGAACGGTGGCGGCTCGGTGACGACCCCGGGGCGGAGACGGTGCAGCGGTGGGGGACGGGGCGACGGCGGCACTCGCGGTGGCCGGCGGAGGATGGGCGGTGAGGCGCGAACGCGGGCGGGAGTTGCGAGCGCTGCTCACGGGAGAGGAAGAAGGGAGGGAGAGGGCGACCGTGGGGCGGCGATGCGGCGGAGGAGAGGTAGGGCGGCGATGCGGGGATGGGGTCCGGCAGCGGAGGCGCGTGACGGGCAGAGGCTCAAGGCGGCTGCGCGGGGCGAACGGAGGCGGGGCCGCGGGCGGGTATGGCGGTGAGGGAAGGCCGGAGGAGCGGGGAGGGTTGAAGGCGACGTCGGCGGCGGGCTAGGGAAGGGGAGGCGGGGCGCAGAGGAGGAAGAGGGAGAGGGAGCACGCGCGGGGTGGGGAGCGAGGGAGGAAGAGAGGAGGTTGGAGGAGGAAGACGATGGGGAGGAGAGGGAGGAGAGAACCCCGCGTGCGGGCGACGGGTGGGTCCCGCGGGGCCCAGGGGTTGGTGGGGAGGGACAGGGTGGACCGGCGGGTCCGGGGGTCAGATAGAGGACTGGGCGCAAGGGCGGCACTGGTGCAAGTGTGTTGAGTGGGGCAGGGAGTTGTGTGGCTGAGAGAGGGGAGAGAAAAGAGAGGGAGAGAGAGGGGGCTGGCCACGTGGCGGGTTCTGAGTGGGTGAGGGAGAGGGAGGCAGTGAGGTGGCAGCCTAGGATAGGTGGGGGTGATGTGGATGGAGGGGGTGGGTGGAGTTCTGGGTAGACTTAGGATTTATCTGGGGCTGGTTAGGTGGGCGTTTTAAAAACCTGGGGCGGTCGTTCGGGTCATTCGGCCCGTTCGACTGCCCCACCAAAACAATATAAATCTTTTATTTAATTTAAAAGCAACTTTCGCAGACCGATAGCAACAAACAAAAAATATTCCGGAGACCGGGGTTTTTGCATGGGAATAAAGATGGGGCGTTTGGAAAACAAATCGGGGTTTTCGCGAAATAGTTTTGGACAAACAACATGATGATGACGATGCAATGCACAAATTCAACGCGATTTTCTAGTAGTGGTTTTGCGGGATGCCACATCATGCACTGCGAAGGAGTTGAGAAGACAGGGCATCATGATGAAGGGGTAGCGTTCTGCCACGCATTCTGTCAACGCGCAACCCGATACAAAAAAAAAGAGGGGAGAAGAAAAAAAAACACAGAGTGGTTTTGGAATTATTATTGCCAAAACCAGGGGGGCATGTGTTATCACCATATTTTGGCTGAAGAAGGAGATGGGCCGTGATCAAGATGGGCTTGGAAGATGCATATATTCAACGTGTTGTTGGATCGGCCTAGTGCGTAGAATTGGGCTAAATTGCCCGTGTATCTTGTATCATAGTAGGTTTCGCTTTCTCTTAGGTTCTGCTTCAGCTTTAGGTAAAGATAGAGTTGTAGAGTTATTCCAAAAGTAGAGAGTCTCCTGACTATAAATATGTACCTAAGGTTATCAAGAAAAGAGGACAATCACGCTCACAACAAACAAAATCTCGGCATCGCCACCCCTTGTTTCTAGGGTTTCTTTCGTAATATATGCCTAGATCGCATCTTGCGATCTAGGCAAGATTTTACTTATAAGTTATTTAGTGTTACTCGCATCAAGCCTTGTTGATGGCGAGTAACACTACTATCATAGATTTGTTGAGGCTAGCATTGGCGCTTTTCGCTATAATTGTTTAAGGTTATGCCTTAGTTATCTCGCTACCTTTGCACCTTTCCCAAGTGCGAGGGTAGCATCTTGCTTGATCTTTATTTAGCTGATTCGACCGTTGTGGTTGTGCCTTGCTCGCCAAGGTTTAGTTTGATATCTACGTAATCAGGCCTTACAAACGGATTGAACGATCCAAAGAGTGCATAAGGACATAGTTTACTCGCCTAGAGAAGTTGTTCCGAATTGACTTTACGTTATTAGGTCTCCTCTAGGATTAGTATCCTTCATCTTTTGCATATAGCAGGCTCAATTACGTAGGACGCCCAGCATACGGTGAGAACATTAAACCGTCAGAGATCGATTTAACTTGTAATGATCAAGCAAAACCCCATGTTATCGTAACTCTAATGCAGATGGGATAATCGGCTCTAGGAGCCGATTCACGGAAACCCGGAGCCGGTCACGGCTCGAATTTTACGATACTTGTTTACCATGCAGAAATCAATCGAGCAATCCTTCACCTTCGACCAGGTATAGTCAGTGGCACGCCGAACCAAGCCAGACGTGTCGTGCCGAGTTTTGCGGCCGCTGCCCGAGGGACCGTGGCCCACCAGCAGTTCTTCCGGAGCCTCCCGCTTCGTGTTGCTCACGCCGGTGAGTTTTGGCAGCAATGTTTACGCCGCTCTCCGATCTGGTGATTTGTCCTAATGATGACCCAAATCTGCCACCGGAAAAGGACGGAAGATAAGGACTTCGACATGGAACCCGACGACGATGGCGTCGAAATACAATAGGTCCTTCGAGGAACCCGAAGACCGAACCATAACTCTCGTCGACTCTCAAGACCTTCTTCCCGGACTCGAAAGCCCCAACTCCAACGGATCCCAAGACCTCCGGACCAATGTGTGACCCCTTTTGCCGAGATCCTATTTTTATAAATGATAATATACTTGTTGCATATAATCATTCATACTTGCATACATATTGTGGGTGTTAGGGGTATTTTGTCGACTGACCTCATAATTAAATATGGAGCCCATATGCGGACGAATCTAGTCTAATATTGGCTCCATTTAAATTTGTGTAGCGAACCGATGATATAATTTTGCCTTGTTAATACAATATTAAATTGCGGGGTAGATAAACAACTCGAACCATAATATTTATTTGTCGGGATCCCGATTCCACTTAATATTGCTAAGTAGGACCGCATATTTCCATGCCATGCATCATATCATAAAATGCCGGATCTTCCGCCGTATTATTAAATATCGCATCGGGTGTTTATTTCTAGTGTTTGCTTCTTCACCGGATAGGACGATGAGTCGATGTGAGATACGACAAGCCTCCGGCTACCCGACTTTGTCTCACAGGCGAGCATTTCTCTCCCTTCTACCTATTTTGCATTTATAGTCTTTACTTCCTCCAATTGATCTATTGCTATCCTTATTATCGATGCTTTAGTATTGTCCCTTTAATCACCTGCTCCACTATATTGCCTTGGTTATCCTATTGCCTTGTTTGAGTAGCTATTTTGTCCTTGCGAGTCGTAGGCATGCTTAGTATCGCTTTCATACAGGTGGAACATGATACTTGGATGTTGATGGTGATAAGATAATTAAATGGGTGATGTTGGTTATGGTTATGGTTTCACCTAGGCACCGGCAGGGACCACCTTTGGGAACTGCTTGAGCCAACCTAGGACCTGTTCGTTCTACGATACCAGTTCTGAGTTGATCGCGCTAACCAAACGTGGGGCCTCTGGGATCCCCCCTCAACTACCGGCGCTATTCGTATATTCAGAGGGTTACAAAATTGGTTTTCCATTTGGTGCATACGCATAATATGTCCTCGGACATGGGTGAGTTGATATGTCTTCGGACTTGAGATTTTGGTGGATTGCCATGGCTTGCATACATAAATCGCAGTACACGGTGGCGGCACCCACGGTGTGTACAAGTTACCCCGCAGGGCCCGATCCACCAGTAGGCGCAAACGTTGTGCCTTCCTTGAGAATCGCTGCACTCTTGGTTGGTTCCCCAGAGGTGATGCCTCTAGATATGCGCCAGTAGTTAAGGATAGTTCTTGTTGTGAGATTCGATGGCACGCGTAATATGTTGCCCGATGGGTTGAGCATGCGTGGGTATAGTAGTACACCCCGCAGGTAAATCTTTTTCGAGCGTGTGTCCACGGTTATGGACGCCTCGAGTACAAGGTCATGATCATAGACAACACCACTAATGTTTTGCTTCTAATAATATGATTAGTAATTAGCCTTATCAACTAAACACCGCTAACTAAAATTGTCACCGGTGTGTTCTCAGAAGAGGACTTCCTCATCGTCTTCGAGGGGAAATCATAGGATGGGATATGTTTGGTGTTATATTATGCTATCGTATAGTGATCTATTATCTCGCTCTAATAGCCGAAGTTGTAGCGTGTATCTATAAGTTAGATAGTGCAAGCTTTCACGCCACCGAGCCCACCATACCTATGTAGGCGAGGACCGAATTCTAGTCTCGCCATGTCGCCTCAAGATCGACCGCTTCTTTTCTTTTCCTTTGCCCTTTGCCGGCACACTTTTGGCCTGACAGGTATGTGATCGACGACGTTAGCAAGGTTACCCTACCGGCTTGGCGTGGGAAGGGTTGGACACCGCTTGGTTATTCTTCAGGGCTCTTAGTCCCATTTGGATATTGTCCATACTCGGATACTATCTTGCTTCCTTCTTGAGTTGTATCTTCATATTGTACCTTTTGTATTCTTGACTCGTTGAGTAGTTGTTGTATATATAAGTTCTTGTGGACTCTATTATAAACTACTGTGATGTAACTACTTGTATTCAAATCCCACCCACACGAAAGTGTCTGGTGGGCGTCTTTGAATCGCTTCTATGCGGATTTTGGCAGAAAATGCTGAGATCTGCATAGACCCGATTCGGGGGCGTTACATGATATTTTGGAGATTATTAAGGGGGGAGCCATGCAGGGATCACATGCTGTTTTCCTAGAGAGAAACAGATTGTCTATGGGTTGTGCGATGGAACAGAGATGAACATGATCAATTTTTCCGATATTTGTTTGTTATCGCACTACAATAGGAAGTGTTTACCATATCGCAGCCCAAGTATGATGTTCATGTAGCACATGGACAATTTGGATCTAAAGGCAGCCCGTTAGCTTCAAAATATAATTGCGGCAAGGGTTTAAGAAACATGTATTCTCTACCTCCAGATCAGTTTTCAGTCTGACAACGTGCTATGGGTCCTCTATATTGAAGTGAATGAGCACGTTGGTTCAAAAACCATGTCATTAAAAGTGCTATTAGTTTAAAAACCAATAGACGCAGATTCTCATCATGTAGTTCCACATTGTTGAACTAAACTTCCGGTGATATTAAATCTTATGTCTTATGAAGTGTGTTGGTCTTCTACCTACCATTTTAGAGGTTCGATCTTGATTCAGAATTTGCATGAAAATTGTCAAAAAAAATTGAGTGCAATGGTCATAGACTACGAAAATGCACCGAGGGCTAATATGGTGGCCTAGGCAACGCAATAGGTGTCCGCTAGGACAGTTGATTGAAGAAGTACCATGTTGTCATTGTCACGTGCGCACTTTCATTATCTCTAAAAATATTTACACGACAACCATGCCACTATGGAAGTCATTGAAGATCTAGAAGACAATCTATAATATGGTTGTAAACGTGAAATGTGGTTTCGGCACAACTACGAGGAAAGGACTAGCTCCACCATGGAAACATGGTAGTTGTCCAAAACAAGAAAGTGTGGAAGAAAGATGTTGTGTTTGTCGCCAATTGGTTGAAAGTAAAATAAATGTTATGGATGAAACTTTTTATTGCTCCATAGCAATGCATGGGAAATTTATAAGTTGAACTCTTAGCTTTCGGGATATGCTTAAAATAAATAAATGGGATGATATTAGAGTCTCATTTCTGTCTTTTGGATCTTGCAGAAGTTACTTTGGAAAGTTGCTAGATATTCACAACTCAAAGCCAGAGAGGAAAGCACGCTATGATTATTGTTGTCAAAAGTGGGATGGTGATTATTGCAATCCGTCTGAATGCATGGGCTATGACCTATGAGAACAATTATGTTCGATTTACCGGAGTTGGAGAAATCATCGGCACGCGGCGGGCGAGTGACATATTTTAAGAGTAGGGCGACTATGAAATACAAATTTGGGGGTTGTTAGAGGAAGAAGACTACAAAGCATAATGTCAGTGCATTGGTGAAAGAGGTAAAGTTGAGCGGTTGCTGGAAATAAAAAGGGATGTCAAATGCATCATTTTCATGCCTTTGCGGTTCTATGTTTTACGAGAGGGATGGGGAAAGAGATTAGAGACGGGGAAAGCGAGAGAGTTAGTTTGATCAATCCAAACACAAGCTCTTGTGGAAGATGTCGCCATTGAAAATATCGATTAAAAATGTTTGTGTGTTTGTGTATCATCCAACTCAATGGAAATATTCATATGTATAATGTTTATACCTGAGACATGATACCCGTAGCAACGCACGGACACTTAACTAGTATTTTTAAAATCTAAACACTTTTTGTGAAGGCAATGCAGGTACAACTAGAGATAGAAGAAGGCGTTGTATTCATTGATTCTAACAGTACATGTCAAAGTTAAAGAGAATGAATATATTGCGGTGAGGTAGTTAGATGTCCTAGGTAATAGGGGGAAGAGTAGTGCACAGCCTGCGCATGATCTATACATGTTTGGATATGTGAAAGGATAGAGATGTCGCCTAGAGGGGGGTGAATAGGCAATTTCAAAACTATTACGGTTTTGGCTTGATAGAATGCGGAATTAAACTAACATTTATTTTACAAGCACAAAACCTAAATACACTAGGCTCAACTAAGTGCACCAACAACAAATTAAGCTAAGCAAGATAGCACAAGATAAATATACCACAAGTGATAAGCAAGATATAAGTACTTCAAGCTCGATGGCTATCACAAGGAAAGTAAGCTCGGATATAGATATAACCGAGGAACCGAAAACGAAGATGTATTCCCGTGTTCACCACCTTTGGGAAGGGGGCTACGTCACGTTGGAGAGGTGTGAGGTTCCACGAAGGATTCCTCACGCGCCACAAAGGCTCACCTTCTTCTCCGAGTCTATCCCACGAAGGAATAGGCCCTTTCCTTATGGCTAGATTTTCCTCCACTCCGGAGATGGCAAGCTCCACAACCACTTCACAAGTTGCATGAAGGAGAATCCCGGGTCTCTTCACAATCTTCCACGAAGAGAACACCGCGGCACCAACCGCCAAGCCAACTAGGAGGTCACCCTCCAAGAGTAACAAGCTCACGGACTCTCACTCGAACAAATCGTAATGGAGAGCACAACACTTATGCAAGAATGCAAAGCAAGACCACCAAGGGTGCTCAAATCCTTCACTCTCAAATCCCACCAAAGCAACAAGTGCTAGGGAGGAATTAGAGAGGAAGAACAATGGTGGAAGTCAACCAATGACTCCAAGATCTAGATCCAATGGGTTCCCCTCACTTAGAGGAGGAATTGATTGGTGGGGATTGTAGACCTAGATCTCCTCTTCCAAAGCCCTCAAAAAGATGCAAGAATCATAGGAGGGAAGGGGGAGGAAGCAAGCTCAAGAGGTTCAACAATGGAGGTCAATTTCATGGTCAAGAACACCCTAAAACGTTGGGGGAAGAACCCCCTTTTATAGTGGAAAGCAAATATGGCCGTTGGAAGAAATCTATGCGAACTCGGTTGAAAGTTGGTGACCGCTCAAGAATCGACGGTCCGTCTGACCGAATACGAACTTAAATCCGAAATTAGGGTAAGTACACAGTCTCGGATAGCATAGTTATAGCAAAACCGCAAATCTCGCTTTCAGATCAGGTTTTCGTCCCTCGCACCGACCACCACCCGGCCTGGGAGCCTTGAACGAACCCACAACCGGATGAAACAAAGCTTTAAAACGCAATAACTTTTGCATCCGGACTCCGATTTCGATGATCTTGGGGTTGTTTTGACGAGGACAATATGCTATAAAATATTGTGCAGAGAAACATCATAGCCCAACAAAGGAGGATAGAACCAAATGAAGAAAGGTAAGAAGCCTCCCTAAATAAGAACCGATAAAACCTTCAAACTCGAAAACGCCATAGAAGATGCATAAGAATTCCGTTTTCGATGAACTTGGGCTTGTTGAAGAGCTAGAAACAAGCTCAATAACCTCACATGGAGAAACACCAAGAAGCAACAAAATAGGAAGATGCAAAGGATTGAGCTCCCTATGACGATGTGATCAAGTTACACAACCGAAAGCCCCTCTTGATAGTGCGGCTATCTATCCTATAACCCGGTCTCCCAACAACCACCTTGAGAACGATAAAAGGAAAACCTAGCAAGGAAATACCTTTGCCTTGCTAATACCGCCTAATCTTGATGACAACGCTTCAAGCTCCACCCAAGCTGGAATGCAACACTTGATCATTGTTGCTTTGTGAAGACTCCTAATTTGCTCCCCATACACCACTATGGGATAGCTTCATTAATACATGTCTTCACATGTCCATTATCACCAATATGGACGGCAAGCTTGAAGAAAATGATCTTCTCAAGATGCTTATCTTGAACTTGCGCTTCTCAACCTTGATGACGATCACCACTTGATGTCATCCTCTCATGGTCTATATAATATCTTCATTTTGAAGCATGCACATGGAAAGATACTTGTCCCATATAGAAAACACAAAGGCAAATATATAATGGGTTACTTCATGATGCATAATTGACAAGGCTTACCATACCACAAGACCATGTGGTACATTCTTTATGCTTCATGTGTTGACCAACTTGAAATCACTCTTCACTCTTTGTATTGGTCAACCAAGTATCTTCTCGTGATCCATCTTAATATCCTGAGGTACATAAGGAACTCTTCATTTGATTACATGCTCTAAATCTTAGTCAACCATAGTGTTGGATATATGCCCTAGAGGCAATAATAAATATAGTTATTATTATATCTTTGTGCTTATGATAAATGTTTTACATTCATGCTATAATAGTATTAACAAGGAAACATTAATACTTGTGTGATTTGTAAACTTAATTTGAAGTCCCTAGTAAAGCCTCTTCATAATACTAGCTTGTTGGTTAATAAATTATTGTGGTTTCCCTATCATGAACATTGAGATGTTATTAACAACAAGATCATATCGTTAGGAGAATGATATGATGGAGATACTCCTATAGATAAGCGTAGCATAAATATTAAGTCATTTTAATAGTTCAATTGCTATATGATTTCTGATACATAGTAACCTAATTCCTTCGACCATGAGATCATGCATATCACCATCACCGGAAGGATGCTTTGATGACACCAAACACCACACCGTAACTGGGTGGCTATAAATGTGGCATTGAGTGTTTGGAAAGTATTGGTTGAAACACATGGATCAAGAGTGGGATTTGTCCATCCATATGACAGATAGATATACTGGGCCTCTCGGAATGTCATCCAATTAGCTTGCAAGCATGTGACTGGCTCACAAGGGATCACATATCACGTGAACGAGAAAAGAGTACTTATTAGTAACGAGGTTGAACTAGGTATGCAGAGATACCGACGATCAAAACCTCGGATAAGTAAACTATCGTGAGATAAAGGGAAATTGGTATCGTATGTAAGTGGTTCATTCGATCGCAAAGTAATCGTAGAAATATGTGGGAGCCATATGAATTTCCAGATTCCTCTATTGGTTATTGTTCGGAGAAGTGTCTCGATCATGTCCGCATAATTCACGAACTGTAGGGAGACACACTTAAGGATTCGACGTTGTTGAGTAGTTATGGAATGATGAGTAAGATACCGAATGTTGTTCGGAGTCTCGGATGGGATCCGGGATATAACGAGGAGATCCGGAATGGTTCGAAGAATAAGATTCATATAAGGAAAGTCCTGTTTCGGGGTTGGAGAATGGTTCCGGTGTTTTCATCGGGAATGTTCTAGAAGGTTCCGGAATGTCCGACACTCCGGAGAGGAAGGGTACATGAATGTTTCATGACAAGTTGGAATGTTTGCATCATGTACTAGGTGTCATCTCTGAACAAAATAAAGGGTTAAATCAAATCCTAGTTTGAAAAGTCAAACACCAATTTGAAAAGTCAAACGACTATTTTGTTTGGTGGAGGGAGAGTAGGAAACCTACTTGGGGAGGAAGTCCCTCTCCCTCCACCGCCGGCCTTGGAAGCCGAGTTGGGGAGGGACTCCCCTCCCCTTGGCGCGCCCCCTCCACCTATATAAGGAGGGGCAGGACTGCCCCTCCAAGACCTAGACCTTGCCCCTCTAAACCCTAACCCTAGCCACCCATAGCCGCCTCTAGGGTTTCTCCTGCCAGCCGAGTTGGGGCTTCTAGTTGCCCTAGCCGCCGCCCAGCCCCTTCTACTTGTCAGGTCTAAACCCTAGATCACCGAGGCTCTCTCATAGTCCACCATACTCGCCCGCTTAAGGCGAAGCCTCGAGATCTCCTCTACTTCCGCACCACGGCGTGCCGCCGAATCGCGAGGAGAGTGCTACAACCTCCGCCGTCAGGAACAAGGAGAGGAAGGTCTTCGAAAATACCGAACGTGACCGATCGGAAGCGCCGCCGAACGCAATGAAGGATCGCTCACGATCTTGAGATCGGCAAGAGTAAGACTACATCACCCACGAGAATCCGCTCTCGTTAAACACTTTGGTATCTTCGAGGGTGAGTTATTCCATCGACTCGTTGCTACAATCTAGTAGATAGATCTTGGCTTGTTTGTTTGTATGCGGTAGAAATTTTTTGTTTTCCATGCTACGAACCCCTACAGTGGTATCAGAGTCGTGTCTATATGTAGATCTGTTGCACGAGTAGAACACAATGGTCATTGTGGGCGGTGGTGCTTTTATTATCAATTGCTTCTTGTGTAATTTGCATCTTGCGGTATGATGGTATGAAGTGGCCCGGGCTAACATTACATGACATCGTTCATGAGACTTGCTCCACGCTCAACATGCAACTTGTATTGCATAAGTGGCTTTGCGGGTGTCTGTCTCTCCCATTGTAGTATGGATCCAATTTACAACGGGCACTTGATAGTTCAAACATCAACGTTGTGGTTCTTGTTCGTAAGTTAGATCGACACTTATTGAAAGCCCCAAACCACGTAAAACATGCAAAGGAATTAGAGGCGTCTAACTTTGTTTAGCAGGGGTGTGCTGTGATGTGATATGGCCATGATTGTGATTATATTTGATGTATGCAATGTTCCTTATTGTAAGTTGGCAACCGGTAGGAGCCATATGGTTGTCTTTAAATTCTGTTAAGACCCGCGTGTCTATTCAAAGTAGTTGTAATAGTTGAAGACGGTGGACGATAACCATGGAGCAGCTTCATTGACCATGATGCAATGCCGGTGATGATGGAGATCATGTTCGTGCTTGAAGATGGAGATCGGAAGCACAAAGAAGAAAGGCCATATCATATCACATATTATGAATTGCATGTGATGTTAATCCTTTATGCATCTTGTATTGCTTAGTTAACGACGGTAGCATTATAAGATGATCCCCCATGCACATAAATTTCAAGTTCTAAAGTGTTCATCCTTAGTAAGCTCCGTTGCTAAAGCTTGTTGTTTCGAAGCACCACGTGATGATCGGGTGTGTTAGATTCTGCAAGTGTATACAACGTGAGCAAGCCAGATTTGCTCATGCGAAAGCTAAGGTTTGATCTTGACGAGCCTAGCATGTACAGACATGGTCTCGGAACACGGATCACCGAAAGGTAAAGCATGAATCATATAGTAGATATGATGAACATGTCGATTGTTCGCCATTGAAGCTACATCAACTCTCGTGATGATCGGTGTTGATGTGGTGGTTTTGGTTCGTGTGATCACTAAAACAATGTGAGGGATATTGTTTTGAGTGGGAGTTCACCTTGATTAATTTAACTATTAATTAGAACTCAATTTGTCATAAACTTAGTCTAAACTATTGCAAATATGTTGTAGATCAATGGCGGCCCCTACCATCAATTTTAATGCGTTCCTAGAGAAAGAAAAGTTGAAAAACAATGGAAGCAACTTCATGATTGGTTCCGCAATTTGAGGATTGTCCTCAATGGTAATTTGACCTATGTGCCGGATGCAATCATTGGTGACCTACCGCATGATGCTACCGATGAAGTAAAGAACGTTTACCTCGCTTGGAAGGATCAGTACTCCACAGTTCAATGTGCTATCTTGTATGGTTTAGAATCGGAGCTTTAGAAAAGGTTTGAGAATTTAGACCCACATGATATTGTCCGTGAACTCAAACTGATTTTTGAGACTCACGCGGCAGTTGAGAGCTATGAGGCTTCTGAAATTTTTTTTAATTACAAGATGGAAGAGGGCAGCTTCGTCAGTGAGCATGTGCTTAAGATGTCTGGGCACGCAAACAAACTTCAAAGTTTGGGTATAGTGATTCCTAATGCTTTGGGGATTTACCGTGTCCTCCAATCACTACCACCAAGTTACAAGAACTTTGCGATGAACTACAATATGCAAAGCATGAACAAGCAGCTGTAACTCTCCATGTTAAAATCGCAGGTTGAGATCAAGAAAGAGCACCAAGTGTTGATGGTCAATAAGACCCCAAATTCAAGAAAGGCAAGTCTAAGCAAAAGGGACACTTCAAGAAGGGTGGTAAGAAAGTTACCACCGACGAAGAAGACCAAGGCTGGACCTAAGCCCGACATGCAGTGCTTTACCGCAAGGGAGAAGGTCACCGAAGCGAATTTCCCAAAGTACTTGGCGATTTGAAGAACGGCAACATCAAGAAGAAAGGTATATCCGATATACATGTTATTGATGTGTATCTCACTAGTACTGTAGTAGTGCCCGGTATTTGATATCGTTCGCTTGCTCATATTTGTAACTCAAACAAAGCAGTAATAAATGTAAGCTAGCAAAGAACGAGGTGACGAGCGCGCTGGGAAATGGATCAAAGGTTGATGTGATCGCTACGCACGCTACCTCTTCATCTACCATCTGGATTAGTTTTATACTTAAATAATTGTTATTTGGTGCGTTAAGTACATGAACATTATATTGGGATCTTGTTTATTGCGAGACTTACTTGTTTAAGTCCGAGAATAATGGTTGTTCGATTTATATGAGTAATATGTTTTATGCACATGCACCTTTGATAGATGGTCTATTCTTATTGAATCTCGATAGTGGAAATACATATTAATAACATTGAAGCTAAACGCTTGAAATCGAGCGATAACTCGACCTATATGTGGCAATCGCTGCCTTGGTCACATTGGAGTGAAGCGATGAAGAAACTCCATTCCGATGGACTTCTTGAATCACTTGAAAGATGCTAGCATGTCCGATGGGTAAAATGACTAAGACTCCATTTTCGGTATGATGGAGCGAGCTACGGACTTATTGGAAATCATACATACCGATGTGTGTGGTCCAATGAGTGTAGCATCGCGGTGGTTATCGTTATGTTCTTACCTTCACGATGACTTGAGTACATATGGGTATATCTATTTCATGAAACATAAGTCCAAACTTTCGAGAAGTTTAAGGAATTTCAAAGTGAGGTTGAGAATCAACGTAACAAGAAGATTAAATTTCTACGCTCGATCGTGGAGGTGAATATCTAAGTTACGATTTTGGCGAGCATTTGAAGAAATGCGAATACTTTCAATTGATAATCACCGGAACACCACAACAGTAATGGTGTGTCCGAACGTCAGAATCGAACTCTCTTAGATATGGTTCGTTCTATGATGTCACTTATAGATTTACCGCTATCATTTTGGGGTTATGCATTAGAAACAGCCGCATTCACTTTAAATAGGGCACCATCTAAATTCGTTGAAACGACACCGTATGAATTATGGTTTGGGAAGAAACCTAAATTGTCGTTCCTTAAAGTTTGGGGTTGCGAAGCCTATGTAAAGAAGTTACAGCCGGACAAGCTTGAACAAAATGCATCTTCATAGGATATCGAAAGGAAACTATTGGATATACCTTCTATCATAGATCCGAAGGCAAAATCTTCGTTGCCAAGAATGGATCCTTTCTAGAGAAGGAATTTCTCTCGAAAGAAGTGACTGGAAGGAAAGTAGAACTCGACGAGGTTGTCGAACCTTCTCTCAAACTTCCGAGTAGCGCAGCACCGGAAGAAGTTCCTATGGTGCCTGCACCAATAAGATAGGAAGATAATGATGATGATCATGAAACTTCGTTTGTAGTTGCTACAGAGCCTCGCAGGTCAACGAGAACTCGTACCACTCCTGATTGGTATGATTCCGTTATGAGTGTCATGTTGGTGGACAACACCGATGACCCTGCGACGTATGAGGAAGCGATGATGAGCCCAGATTCCAATAAATGGCAAGAAGCCATGAAATCTGAGATTGGATCCATGTACGAAAACCAAGTATGGACTTTGGTGGACTTACCGGATGGCCGGAAGGCTGTCGAGAATAAATGGATTTTCAAGAAGAAAACAAATGTTGATGGTAATGTTACTGTCTATAAAGCTCGACTTGTCGCAAAAGGGTTTCGACAAATTCAAGGAGTTGACTACGATGAGACTTTCTCACCTGTAGCGAAGCTAAAGTATGTGAGGATTATGTTAGCAATCGCTGCATATTATGATTATGAGATATGGCAGATGGATGTCAAAACAGCGTTCCTCAATGGAGACATTGATGAAGAATTGTATATGATGCAATCCAAAGGTTTTGTCGATACTAAAGATGCTAACAAGGTATGCAACCTTCAACGCTTCATATATGGATTGAAGCAAGCATCCCAAAGTTGGAATCAACGTTTTGATAAGGTAATCAAAAGTTTTGGTTTTATACAAACTTATGGAGAAGCTTGTATTTACAAGAAAGTGAGTGGGAGCTCTGTAGCATTCTTAATACTATATGTAGATGACATATTGTTGATTGGGAATGATGTAGACCTTCTTAATAGTGTCAAGGAACATTTGAATAATAGTTTTTCGATGAAAGATCTTGGCAAAGCAGCTTACATATTAGGCATAAAGATCTATAGAGATAGATCGAGACGCCTAATATCATTGTCACAAAGTACATATTTGTACAAAGTTCTAAAGAGGTTTGAAATGGAAGATAGCAAGAAAGGGTTCTTGCCCATGTTGCCCAATACGACCTTGAGTAAAACTCAAAGTCCGACAACGACAGAAGATAGAGAGAGGATGAGTAAGACTCCCTATGCCTCGGCCATAGGATCTCTAATGTATGCCATGCTATGTACTAGACCCGACATTGCATATGTTGTTAGTTTGACTAGCAGATATCAAAGTGATCCAGGAGTGGATCATTGGACAACGGTCAAAAACATCCTTAAGTACTTGAGAAGAACTAAGGACATGGTTCTTTCTTATGGAGGTGATGAACAGCTCGTTGTTAATGGTTACACCGATGCTAGTTGGAACACCGATCCGGATGATTCTAAATCACAATCTGGATACGTATTTACTTTGAATGGTGCAGCAGTTAGCTGGAGGAGTGCAAAGCAAAGCGTTGTGGCGAGATCTTCAACTGAATCGGAATACATGGCTGCTCCGGAGGCTTCACAAGAAGTGATATGGATTAAAGAGTTCATTACAGAGCTCGGTGTGGTTCCAAGTGCGCTGGACCCAATGTCTATCTACTGTGATAACATGGGCGCCATAGCCAATGCGCAAGAACCAAGGTCACACAAGAAGCTGAAGCATATCAAGCTACGTTTTCACGCTATTCGAGAACATGTCCAAGATGGTGACATAAAGATTTGCAAAGTACACACAGATCTGAATGTGGCGGATCCGTTGACTAAACCTCTCCCGAGGGCAAAACATGACCAACACCAAACTGCCATGGGTGTTCGGTATATTACCATGTAATCTAGATTAGTTGACTCTAGTGCAAGTGGGAGACTGTTGGAGATATGCCCTAGAGGCAATAATAAATATAGTTATTATTATATCTTTGTGTTTATGATAAATGTTTACATTCATGCTATAATAGTATTAACAAGGAAAACATTAATACTTGCGTGATTTGTAAACTTAATTTGAAGTCCCTAGTAAAGCCTCTTCATAATACTAGCTTGTTGGTTAATAAATGATTGTGGTTTCCCTATCATGAACATTGAGATGTTATTAACAACAAGATCATATCGTTAGGAGAATGATATGATGGACATACTCCTATAGATAAGCGTAGCATAAAGATCAAGTCATTTTAATAGTTCAATTGCTATATGCTTTCTGATACATAGTAACCTAATTCCTTCGACCATGATATCATGCATATCACCATCACCGGAAGGATGCTTTGATGACATCAAACACCACACCGTAACTGGGTGGCTATAAAGGTGGCATTGAGTATTCGGAAAGTATTGGTTGAAACACATGGATCAAGAGTGGGATTTGTCCATCCATATGACTACAGATAAACTCGGGCCCTCTCTGGAATGTCATCCAATTAGCTTGCAAGCATGTGACCGGCTCACAAGGGATCACATATCACGAACGAGAAAAGAGTACTTATCAAGAACGAGGTTGAACTAGGTATGCAGATACCGACGATCAAAACCTCGGATAAGTAAACTATCGTGAGACAAAGGGAAATTGGTATCGTGTGTAAGTGGTTCATTCGACCGCAATGTAATCATAGAAATATGTGGGAGCCATATGAATTTCCAGATTCCTCTATTGGTTATTGTTCGAAGAAGTGTCTCGATCATGTCCGCATAATTCACGAACCGTAGGGAGACACACTTAAGGATTCGACGTTGTTGAGTAGTTATGGAATGATGAGTAAGAGACCGTATGTTGTTCGGAGTCTCGGATGGGATCCGGGATATAACGAGGAGATCCGGAATGGTCCGGAGAATATGATTCATATAAGGAAAGTCCTGTTTCGGGGTTGGAGAATGGTTCCGGTGTTTTCATCGGGAATGTTCTAGAAGGTTCCGGAATGTCCGACACTCCGGAGAGGAAGGGTACATGAATGTTTCATGACAAGTTGGAATGGTTGCATCATGTATTAGGTGTCATCGCTGAACAAAATAAAGGGTTAAATCAAATCCTAGTTTGAAAAGTCAAATGCCAATTTGAAAAGTCAAACGACTATTTCTTTTGGTGGATGGAGAATAGGAAACCTACTTGGGGAGGAAGTCCCTCTCCCTCCACCGCCGGCCTTGGAAGCCGAGTTGGGGAGGGACTCCCCTCCCCTTGGTGCACCCCCTCCACCTATATAAGGAGGGGCAGGGCTGGCCCTCCAAGACCTACACCTTGCCCCTCTAAACCCTAACCCTAGCCGCCGCCGCCCACCATAGCCGCCGCCCTAGGGTTTCTCCCAAGCCGCCGAGTTGGGGCTTCTAGTTGCCCTAGTCGCCGGCCTAGCCCCTTCTACTTGGTGTGTCTAAACCCTAGATCACCGAGGCTCTCTCATAGTCCACCATACTCCCTCCGGCTTAAGGCGGCTCACGAGATCTCCCTCTACTTCCTGTACCATTGCCGTCAGCCTAATCGCGAGGAGAGTGCTACAACCTCCACGCCATTGGAACAAGGGAGAGAAAGGTCTTCGAAAGTACCGAACGCGGTGACCGATCATGAAGCTACCGAACGCAGCCACCAAGGATCGTCTTGAAGGGTTTCGCGGCATAGTAAATCAAAATTTTCTACGGATGCGAACAGAGGGAAAGCCACGATCTAATCTAGGAGATGCAAACAACGAGAGAGATTGGATTAGATCTTCATACCCTTGCATATTCAAGACAATGAACGCTCGTCAACGTGGGTGATGTAGTCGTACTCGCTTCTCCTTCTCGCGATTCGATCCGATCTAGCACCACAAGTGGCGGTGCCTCCGTGAGATGCACACGTGCAGCACCTCGACGTCTCCTCCTACCTTGGTCCAGCAAGTATGGTGGAGATATGGGTTGGATCTACAACGCGACCGCGCGGTGCAATTGGTGGAGAATTTCTGCAGGCTTCTCCCACAAGCAACGGAGGAGAGAGGAGGGCGGGGCAGGCTAGGGTTGGAGGATGGTGGGGTCAGTGCCCCCAGCCCTCTATATATAGAGGGGTGGGCGCAGCCCTCAGCCCCTCCCAAGCCAAGGCCTACGGCCCTAAGGAGGAAGAGCGGGCAAGGAACCCCTTCTAGAAGCTCTATCTAGAGTTTAAACCTCTCTTGGCCGGTGGGCCCTATGGGGCCTTGTGCCCCTGGCCCAATGCGCCGTGGCACTCCCTCATAGGCCCATGCCCCTCCCGAAGGTGGGGCCACGTTGGTCCCTTCCGTAGGTTCTAGAAGCTTCCAATACATCGATTAACCCTAACAATTCAACTCCAAAACTGCACCGCCTTATATGAATCTTATTCTCCGACCACTCCGAACCTCTCGGTGATGTCCCGGATCCCATCCGAGACCAACAAAAACTCATAAACCAATTATCCAATCTATCCTAGCGCCGAGACACGTTAAGTGTGTGACCCTGGATTCGAGAATATGCATATGATCTTCTA